>PVJO010004724.1:0-105796 GCA_004026905.1 Hystrix cristata
AATAGCTCCAGTAATTCAGTCTCCCTACGAGCCCTTTAAAAGGAACTTGCCAGTGACCTTCGACATCCCTTAGGGAAAATCGAGAACTGAAAATTTTAAATTTGTTCAGGCTGAGGCTTCCATGAATCAGGTGATTTGGTACTAAATTACTTCCACATACATGACGTTAAATCCTAGATTTCTGTTTTGTGTGCTGGTTGTGTCTATCCAACCACATTAGCGACTCCTCTTTGTCCCCATCTGCCACAACATTTAGCACTGAGCCAAGTCTACGGTCAGTAAATAAATATGTTTTGATTACAAAACCACTGGGTTAAGATGTTATCATGGTTTAGGTATTGCTCTCAATTTTAAGTGCTCTCGTAAGTGAATACATTCTGATTACATGAATGAAACCTATAACCCAGGTCAGTACGAATTAAGGTAGCGGTGGGACTGCTGCACAGAATATGCTATAGCTTGGATCTTAAATGTCTTCCAGAGGCTTATATGTTAAAGCTTTGGTCGGATCCCAAAGTGGCGCTATTGGAAGGTGGTGCAACCTTTAAAAAGCAAAGCCTAATGCGAGTAGGAGGTCTGTAGGCGATCAGAGCCATGTTCTTGCAGGGGACTGTGCAGAGGACTTTGCTTCCTGGGTATGGGCTGAGTGGTTGTGCCAGCACCCCTCACACCATGGTCTATTATCTCTAAGGCAATCAGCCTTCAAAACTTTGAGTCAAAATACACCCTTTTTCTTTGTAAGTTGATTACCTTAGGTATCTGTTAGAGTGCTGAAAAGTCGACTACTGTATTACCTCCGACTTCCTGCGGATAGCCACTTCTAGTCTTGTCCTGAGTTTTAAAAATACTATTATTCTTTGCAAAACTCTCACTCTCTGGGCTAGAGGGATGCTTATTTATTTATTTATTAACAAATAAAGATTATATGTATTTATCATGTAATACATATTGTTTTGAAATTTGTATCCATTATGGAATGGCTAAATTGAGCTAATTGCCATATACATTAACTCACATATTCATGATTTTTTGTGATGAGAACCCTTAAAATCTACTCTCAAAGCAACTTTCAGGTGTAAAATACATCGTTATTAACTATAATCATCATGTTGTAAATGGATCTCTTGAATTTCTTTCTCTTAACTGAAATGTGTTCTTTAACCAATATTTCTCCTACCTCCCTCCCACTGTAGCTTCTGACAACCACCATTTTATGCAGTTTCTGTGGCTTCAAATATTCTAAATTCCGCATATTAGTGAAATCATGGGGTATTTGGTTTTGGTAGTCATTTCTTTTTCTTTTGACCTAGTTTATTTTTCTTAACATAATATTCTCCAGTTTCGCCTAGGTTGTCAAAATGACAGGATTTTCTTTTTTTTTAAAGGCCAAACTATATTCCATTTTGTAGGTATACCACATTTTCTTCATTCGCTTATCCTTCTGTGGATATTGTTCAAGGTTTCAAACAGTATCACTAACATTTGTACAACAGAAAGTCCTAATATTTCACTTATTTAACTGTATGTATAGCCATTCTCTACTAAGTACTGGGCATGTGCTATGAGCTATGCCCTGTCACGAGTATTGAAACAACAGGTCACAGAGTGAGGTATCTGCCCCGGAGGAGCTATCAGCCAGTGGGAGGGTGGACCCTCCACCAGGCCATGGTAGTTTGGTCCTTCTCTAAGAAAGAAAAATGCAGAGAATTAAGAGAGATAGGATTGTGAGGCCAGCACAGCTTCGTGGAGCAGATGACAACTAAGTTGAGACCACATTCAGGCAAATGGGAATTATTTCGGTGAAGGGCATAGCTAAAGGTAAAAGGCAAGATGTTCTAGGAAGAAAAAAATTGCCCTACAAGGGCTTAGGGCTTAGTCATATGACTCAAGTGACTGTTGGAGACTATGAGCAGTAACCTACTTGGCCTTAGTATATGTGACTTTTGTGTGGAAAGTCCTGAACATGGAGCAGCCTGAGAAGGGGAGGGATGTGGGTCACTGTGCTGACAAATGCCAGTAGACCCCCTGCACAACTGGAGGAAGTAATCTTCCCAGAGAAGTAAACTGGGAGCTGATTTTGAGGGTAATGTGTGGGATTTCTTTCCTTTGATGCCTATTACAACATGACAGATTGTAATGGAATTTGGAATGTTTGTAGCGAAATAATTCTTGCCTTGTGCAACAGTGAAGGACTTCATTGAATTATAGAAATAAGGTGGCTATCAAAAAGCAGTCTACTTCACCTGAGACTTCACCTCCAGATTCACATCATAGATTTCCTAGTTAACCCAATTTCTTCTCTAGCCACACTTCCACCTGTCTGACCTTCTACTTCCATGCATGCTTATTACAGTAAAAACTTGTTACAACAAAGCTATCCTGTTACAAGAGCTCTTGCTGTTGATTTTCTGAATTTTCACATTGAAATGCCTGCCCTTTCCCTTTTTATTTTGGTAGGATATATAGGTTTCAGTACACACATACCAACACTCACACAACATCTATTCATATTTATATGTTTGAATCAAAGAGTAGGTTGTTTGGATAAATCCAAGGGAAGTGGTAGTTTAGTGGGGGACACAGATATTTTAATTAATAAATGACTGACATTTATAGAATATTATTCTGGTAAATGAAACATGCATTTTTGAAGCCTGATTAAGGTTTTTTTTGCATTTTTTTATTAGTTTTTGTTTGCAATACATAATGATTACATTTATTGTGGGGAGTTGGGACATGTACATAGCATTTTTTTGTCCCCTCCCCACCCTCCTTCCACCTCATAGTCCCCTTCCATTTTGCAGAAGATCTACTTCTCTGTTCCCTATCATCTATCTTTTATTTTGCTCTTTATTTATACTTTGGGTTTTTCACGTAAGAGAAACCGTGATATTTAAGCTTATGTGTCTGATTTATTTCACTTAAAGCTGTGGTCTCAGGGTGCATCCATTTCCCTACAAATGACTCAAATTTATTCTTCTTTATAGCACAGTAGCACTCTAATGTATATAAATACCACATTCTCTTTATCCATTCATCAGTGGACGGATGTATAGGTTTAACATCTTGGGAAGTTTATTCAATCTCACTGAACTTCAATTTTTGATTCTGTGAAATGAATTAGTGAAACCCATTAGTGGAATGGGTTTTTGATTGGGGGGCACTAATGTACACACTTGGTAGAGGGCACTGCTCAGAGTCCGGCGTGGGGCGTGCTGTGCAGTGTGAACTCCTGTCCTGGCTAGCTTCCCCTAATTTTTTCCTGCAGGAAGATTTGGATTTACTCTTTGCCATGTACCCACAATATTGCACGTGCCACCTTTCACCAGAACTTTTGCAGATACTTGTAAAAGTTCAGATTCCCAGATCTTCTTTCTAATAACTAGGCAAATTATCTTTTAGGGTTGTTTCTGGAGTGCAATCAGATCCTGACAAAGGAGATCACCCTCCCATGTCTCTGTTTCTTGTTAGCAATGTTTACTGTGATGGTGCCAAGATATTTTTATCTCAGCCTCAGTGCAAAAATAAAGTCTGCAGGGTAAAACTTGTTGGTAGTGCAGTGTGAATCATACTTTGTAGCTCCCAGAATTTAAGAAGTTTTACTTAATAGAAAAGACATGATTTCCCACTTATAAACCTGTTTTTAACAAAATTTTATAAACTCTAGGCTTTATTTAGATTTTACTCTTTTTATAGTTATTATTTGTAATGTCCTCCCTGTTGCAGGGTCCAATCTAGGGCATGACATTTAGTGATCTTGCCCTTCTACCGCTTGCGCTCAGTGGCAAGTACTTGGCCTTTGCTTTTCACAATCTTGGGAGTCTAGAGGACACTGGTCTATTATCCTGTAGAATGTCCTGAGTCAGGGGCAATCTGATGTCTTAATTATGAGCAGACCAAGGTTCTGGCCAAGGCCCTTCTCATCACATCGCACCATACCAGGCGGCACATGACATCTCTGGTGAAATAGGCCTTCATGCCTGGGTGAAGGGAGTCTGCTAGGTTTCTCTGCTCTGTGTGACTCTATCTTTCCATCCTCTACTCTTTAGAAGCAAGCCACTAAGTGTGTCTCACCTCAGATGGGAAGGGGTGAAGAATTAATCTCTATTTACTGGGGATAAAATTATCTTCAACTATTAAATAGAATATCTCCAAGGAAGATTTGTCTTTAAATGATCATTAAAAAAAGAAACTTGGGAGGGTTATTTTTCCTCTATGTAAATCAACCCCCATCTATGTAATAAAATCTACATCTAGAGTTGTCTTGCTATCCCCCCTGGTCCTTATGATGTGAAGTATTTATACAACAAAGTGAGATTGAAATGCATTCCGAATTTTCATCTGTAAAATAGAAAGGCTAGTCTCACATTTGAATCTTTCTGTTTTCTTTTGGAAAAAGAGAAAAGAGAAAATCCCTTTAGTAGAATTTTGGAGGCGACCCAATCCCACAGGGTTTTGTGAAAAGAACAAAAGATGAATTGCTGGCAGGTCTAGAAAGCATGTCTGCCAACATTTGTGGGGTATTTCCATAATGCACACTTTGCTTACACAGAGTAATTTCTTCAGTGTTGTCTGTAAGGGATCGGGAAGTGGCGCATGACAGCGGGAGACATCTCCTGCCGCTCCGGTGCAAGGGGACTGGCGGGGTTTCCAGAGATGACTTCTGTGTTGCTTAATGCTTCCATTTCTCAGCTGATTTAAATGCCTTTCAAAACATGGGTCAATTGGAAACAAACAAAAACTCAACAATTTACTGAATATTTAGCATATGACAGGCCTGGAGATACACTGAAAATTGCTCTTCCTAGCTCACCCTGCTCTGAAAATATATCTTTGGAAATAGCAAGTTAAAAGTATACATGACTTTTCAACATGTAGAGTGGCTTTTGGTTGGGGAAATTGCAGAGGCCAAAGTTGTGTGGCTGAGTTGAGTTTGGTGCCTCACTAACAAGTGTGGGGAAGGAGTACGGCTCTAAGAGCTTCTGTGGTCATTGCAGTCTGAAGGTGGTCTGAGCAGTCTGGCCGGGGCAGGGGCGTCAAGCGTGCCTGCAGCTTTAAGGGCCGATGACAGCAGCCACCACATGGGAAAAAGTGTCGGTTAACTGAGGAAATAAGCTTTCATGTAAAAAGAGGATGGATCAGGTACATCTCCATTATTGTGAACGTGTGAAAGGGCGTATTCCAACAAAAGCAAATGAACAGCAGGAAACACAGCAGGAACTAAAACATTTAGAAAATAAAACATCAAAATGAAAGCTTTTCCCCTTTGAAAGACCACTCATGAAGTCAAAGGCAAGCTTTTGACGAGGGGAAAACATTTGCAAATTATAATGAAACAAACGAATTGTATGGGGGATATAAAGAAGACGTACAACACAATAATAAATAATTGAAAAACTAGGCAAAAGATGTGAACAGACATTGCACAGAATGACACCTGTGGATGGTCAGTGAGCAGCAGGAAATTTGCCCAGAACAAACCACCATTATGAAAAAGCAAGATGACAACAAGTTACCACTGAAAATGTATCAGGTTAGAACACGCACACACAAAGAATGACTGTACCGTGTGTTGGGGGAAATGTAGAACCACACGAATTCTTGCATACTGTCTGTGGGAATGTTAAGTGGTGCGTTCAGTTTGAGAAAGAGTTTGGCAGTTTTCTGAGGAGTGAAACATCTGTTCCCTGTAAGATCCAGCATCCCCTCCCTGAGTAATCTGTCGAGAATAATCAATGTGTATGTCCACCATATAGCTCATATGTGAGTATTCACCATAGCTGTACTTATTATCACCAAACTCTAGAACCAAACACAAATTCCCATCAATAGGTGAGTGGAAAAGAATAGGAAATCTATACAATGGGTACTATGCAATGAGGAGGAATGTGCTATAGAAACGTATAGCATGGCTGGACCTCAAAATAATTACACTAAGTGAAAGAAACCTAGGCCAGCAAAGTCCTTTGCTTGTTATGATACAATGTAAAAATCCAGCACTCATCAAGTAATCCATAGAGGCAGATGGCCGCTCAGAGGCTTCTATGCGTGGGGTGGGGGGAGGGATGGATAGTATTAGGGTATGAAGAAATTTGGGGAGCAATGAAAATATTTGTTATCTTGACTTGTAGTGCTGCCTTCATGGATGTATGAATATAATCAAACTTTATAATTTAATTGCACACAACTTATTTATTTGTTTAATTGCATGCAATTTATCAAAGATTATACCTAAAACATTTTTTTCTCAGTTTAAGGTTCATCTTTATTTATTTATTTTTTTTAGTTTTTATTTTTACCAAGAACATGTATTGGTACATTGTATGCATAATGATCATAATCAACATATACCTAAAACTTTTTAAAACATAAGACGGAAACAGGCATGATTGTGTGTGACTGTAATCCCATCACTCTGAGCGGCCAAGGCTGGAGGGTCACAAATTTGAGTCTAGCCTGGGCAGTTTAGCAACTTAGTGAGAATTTGTCTCGAAATTAAAAAGAAAGAAAAAATAGGCTGGAGATGTAAATTAGTATGAAGGCTCTGGGTTCAATCCTCACCCCTTCAAAAAAGAAATGCCTTGATATTTTGCTCAGCTGATCTGATTGTTTGTGGTACCACACAATTGATATTATTGGAATGCAGAATCATTTTCTGATAAGAACAGATACTACACTTGATCTTATCCAAAAGGCCGAGAAGCGATGCAGAATCATTTTCTAGAGGACAGAAATGACACTTTAAATGATATTAGAGATTTGAAGTGAAAATAAGTAGACCCAACTACATAAAAATAATTAGTTTCATAAGTTAACCTAGATAATTGCCTAGTTGTCATACTTACCATGGATTTGGTGGTTTAAAGTGTTCTGATGTTACCGTCGATCCCTGGCATTTATAGCTTTCACGTTTAGTGTCAGTGGCTCCCTAGTCACCTGTAGGACCCAGGATGGTGGCAGCTGGAATATCTCCAAGGCTGCCTGGAGCAGCGCACACCATGCAGGTGTGAGACCTTGAATGTGTTGGACAGTGACTGTGTGCAGTGGCCTTCACAGGTAGCCATGTGTGCATGCGTGTGTGTCTGTCTTATCCGGCAACCCATCGAAGAAGACAAATAGCTAACTTACAGGAGGAGAAGACATGCCAGTCTTCTCAGAGGTGTGCCTCATTCATTCATTCATTCATTCATTCAAGAAATAGTCACTGAGCTCAAAACAAGTGCTTGGCACTGAAGGCGTGCTAGGCTTTTCCTCCTGAGTGCACCAAAGTCAGACATTAAAGCATCATCCATGTCAGAGGGTACCGTGGGGGAGCTGTGGAGCTCCCAAAAGTGAGACAGGTCCAGTACGGATGGCCAAGGAAGGCCGCTGCAGAGAGTGAGGTCTGAGTGGGGGTTAGAAAGGCAAGACAGCCCGAGGGGAGGAGCCCACAGTGCCCAGCACGGAGCATCATGTGCTAGGCCAGGGGTGCTCGGAAAACAGGAATGGCCCGGGTAACCGTTCCATAAGCTCCAGCATATGGAGAGCTGAAGAGATAGTGCTACCAAGTGTACGACCTTCTGTTTTCAAAGAAGGAGGAGGAGGCCTGCCCCTCTCCAGAGTCCCATGTCCCTTTAAACTCTCACAAACTTATTTGCTACAGATTTTTGCATTCTGGTTTTGGGGCACATACAATTTGAATCATCAGATTGTTCTCGATTTTCATTGTTATTGGTTTTGTAAGGTAACTTTATTAGGTAGATTTAGATTCCCTTCAGGGAAAGCCAAATCATTTCGGACAAAGATAATAAATAAATTAGTCACAAATCTGATCACCAGTTAGGAGTGGAGTAGTCACTGATGGAATCTAGTCTTCCGGAAAGATGCAATAAAACGATCTGACACAGTTGACAGAAGTTGGCATTATCATTAGAAAAAGAACTTCAGAGATTGTTTAACGCTCAGCTCTTTGTTAGAGAATGAAAACCACGTTTGCTTGATTCCAACAGACCATTAATTGTACAATGCACCGTCGAATGGAAGAGCTGTGTATTTCCTAGAAAGATACTATGCCATCAAACATGGCACATTGGTTGCCACATATCATTTAATTTGGGGAATGCTGTGAAACTTAAATAGTGAAGAAAAATAGTTTTGTAAAAGAGCACCTCAACAATACACCAGCAGAAGAGTCTAAGTGCTGTGTGCTCTGCTTGAAACTGATTTCATCCTCAGGAAAACCCTGGGTGGGAAGCCCTATTTCTAGCGTGATGTGCAGTGAGGAAGCCAGGGATAGTGCAGCAGGGCAGCTGGATGGAGGCTAGAACAGCTTACGTAAACCGAGTTTCCTTTACCAGGTTGTGCAGGATGTTAACAGCAGAGAGGAGAATCATTGTAGATTGCCCTGTCTCAGGCAGCACTTTTCCACTCAGGGAAGAGGCCACATCATGATAAGCAGTTTCCTAGTAAGGTAAACTGGAAACGAAACACGAACGTGAACTACTCATCTGCTTTCTCTCTGCCAAACGGGAAGACTCCATGAGATATTAATCAGCGCCGTTAATCTCTTTAAAGTCTGTGTTTGCCACAAAACTCTGTATCACTTAGTAAGAATCCTTCTATGGCAAGTAAATGAAGATGGTTGATTTCTGCAATTTTACACCATTTTAAAACACTAGCATCCATTTAGGTAGAAGGGGACATCTAGGCGTTGTGATAAAATTGTGGTAGACTGATGTGTAGACACAGAGAGAGAGAGAGAGGAAGAGAGAGAGGTGAAATAAGACCAAGAAGAATGTTTTTGCTTTGTGTTGTTTGTTTCAGTTTTAAACACAGCCACCAGTAGAAGCCCTGGCTTAAGACTCAGGAAAAAATGGTTGCACACTCATTTTGAATATGCAAAGGATAAAATTCAAATAATGATGGCATTTAAACATATTCAGCTCATACAAAATCGACATGATGAGCCCCACTTTGCCTATGGTGACGTTCAAATAAAACAGGGTAGGAAAAAGCTGTAAAGAAGCATTTATTGGTAAGGGATTATCAGTTTTCACCCCAGCTGCCATAACAAGTTCAGTATGCATTCTAATGCATGGTGCTTTCTCACTCCGTGTATTCTCACAGCACAGGAAATAGCCAACAGGATGACTTTTTATCCTCCGTCACTTAGCTGGTCTAATGTCTCCGAGTCTTCTTGCTGGAGATATCCACAGCTCTGGATATTGTCTCTCAAGTCCCCAAACACTCTAGTGGTCAGAGAAGAATCTAAGAAACACATGGATTAGCAGGGACATTATTTGAATATCTTATTGCCCTCTGAATTTTTGATATACATAATGGCATCAACTTAGGAGGAAGCCAAGTAGTGTTTCAATGCCAGGTCAAGGAGTCCCCATTAATTTATGAGCATCGGTCTTAATTTGCCTGTGTAACTTGAGTCGCAGTAAACATTGGTGCAATGAATGAAGAGATGCATATTTGAAGAGGCTTAAATTATCCAGAATTTACATAATCCAAACCCTTCACCAAAAGCTACATTTGAAAGAAGGCTGTTTAATTCTTTGTTAAGGAAATAGTTCAATGGATTTCAATTCTGTCGTGGAGCCAGGCTCAAATTTCTCCACTCTCACTGGGCAGCTCTGTGCCCTGAAAAAGGTGAGGTATCTCTCACCTCCGTCCTCTCCCCTCTGCTCCCCCACCTCCCCTCCTTTACTCTCCTTTGTCTTCTCTTCCCTTATTTCTTCTCTGTCTCTCCCTCTCCCTTCCTTCCTCCCTCCCTGTCTTTCCCTCTCTCCCTTTCCTTTCTCCTATGTTAAAGCCATGATTCATCCTCTTTTGTAGCTAATGGTATGTTCTTATCACTGGTCCTTGCAAGTGCCTCTGTTGTTTTTCATTTATCATTCATCTATCATTTATCTCTGTACTGTGCTTTCTCTCACCCACTTAACCCATAGGCAGCCATTGAAATGTATTCAATTTGAATCTTATTGTGTACATGAATTCTTCCAAAACTAGTACCATTGACCATGCATGCATTTGACTTGAGAAGCAGAGGTAGCATGTCTGTAAGTTATCAGCAAAGCAAGTGTTTCAAACTAGAGAGCAGTTTTCAGGATTAGTTATGTGGAACTTCTAGAGACTCTCTCCAACTAGCAATTCAGGGAAAATCAGTATTTGGTTTTGCTTCACTGACTTTAATCTGTCTCCTTTTCTTCCTTCCCTCATCAATTTCTCTGTTTATTTTCTTGCTTTTTTCTCTTTCTTCCTCTCATTTGCTTATTTTTTAGGGCATTATAGTCTTTCTTTATGCAAATAATTTAAGGTACGGATTCATTTATCTCTATAATTTCTGACCTGATTTGATTCTGGAATGTGATTTCAGGTTATACCCTTATAAGTCAAACTGCTTATTTTCTTATGCTTAATTGCTATTTAATCCTTAAAAACCCATATTTCATGAAAGAAACTTCATCACCAAAATAAATGAAAGATAAATAAAAGTACAAGTATTTTTAGGTAATTACCTCGGTTTATTGATTGGTGAGATAAAGATAATGGTATTTGCTTCATAGGGGTTTTGCCAGAAATAATTTAGTTGGTGCATGTAAAGAATTAACAAGAGCGCTGGTATGTGAGTCAACCAACATTAGCTCTAATTGCCGTCGCTTATTAATTAATACCATATGGAAGCTAAATTGGACACGTTCCTGGGAGATGGCAAGAGAGGGAGGCCGGTGGCTTGGTACAGAGGCTGAGTGTGCATGGCTGGCCTGTTGCACTTTGGAGCTGATGTCCATATTAGGATGCCCTTCGGCCATAAGAGAAACTCTTCAGTCACAGTTGCTTGAGAAAGATGGCAGCTTATTTCTTTTTCAAGTCCTTGTAGCCCAGACTGGGAATCCAGGCTGCTTCTAGATTTGTTACCTTGAAACTCCAGTTCGTCTGTCCAAATTCCAACACCTGATGTGGGGTGCACAAGGTGGGAATAAAGGGTTCCGTCAAGGAGCCTCCCCAGTGGCTGTGTCCAGTGCTGCTGGAGCTTAGACACACGGAAACATTAGGTGGAGGAACACTGTACTCTGGGGAGACTGCGGGGGAGGAGGGCATTGATCCTGCTTTCCAGGAAGTCTGGTCCAACGAGAAGCAGCTTCTGTTCCGATGGGAGATGAGAGTGCACTCTTGGAGGACACCCAGACTTTTCTGCTGCGCCCCGTCTCTGTTAAACTGTAGAGCAAATAAATGACTAAAAAGCCAAGAATAGATATTTGTCTGCATTAGTTCCCACTGATGCTGCAACAGATGTTCACAAACGTGGTGGCTTAAGGCAATACAAATAAATTTCCAGACAGTTTGTGAGGTCAAAAGGCCAATGTGAACATCACAGTGTTAAAGTCAAGACACCAGAAGAGCTGCGTTTTCCCTGAATGCTCTGGGGCGGGATCTGCTTCCTGGGCTTTGAGCCCGGGAGGCCACCTGCGTTCCTTGACTTGCAACCCTGTCTTCCACCTTCGAAACCTGCAGAGTAACATCTTCAAAGCTCTCTCAGTGTCTCGGACCCTCCTGCCTCCTTCTCCCAAGACCCTGTGATTATATTAGGTCCACTTGGGTAACGAGGATCATCTATCTTAGTGTTCTCCACTGAATCACATAGGCTGAGCCCCCTTGCAATGCTAGAGATATATTCACAGCTTTCAGGGATTATAATGTAGATCTTCGGGAGATCATTATTCTACCACTTCCTTCTCCTCCAAAGACCCCAAATTCTTCCAAATTATGACTATTTTTCTTAAAATTTTATTATCGATTCTTCATTCTTTACAAGTGCATCATTGAGAGACATTAATAGGTAAACTCGAGGTTTGGGTAGTCTTCAGAATTAGTTCTTCAGTGACTTAAACCTCTGCTTCATTAACTAGAAATTCTCGCTCAGAGTGGTAGCCTTTTTCTTTAACAGTTGCGGGCAAAAGTGGTGAACTATGCTTTGACACTTTTATGTCAGCATTTGTCAGAGTTCCCACTGGATTCTCGCACTGTGAGGTCACCTCTCTTTTTACGGAGAGGAAACAAACCATCCTTTCCCTCGCTGGGGATTCATTTCTTGCTTCCGTGTTTCTCGTTGTCTTGCTTTTTCTCCTGTGATTCAGTGTACTGCTTTTACAGAAACTGTTGTTTGGCTCACAAACATACTAAGTTGGAGTCTGATTGTGGCTGTGTGTAACCAAAATTTTTACCATTCATCAGTGCTTGTTCTGTGCTGGGCTTAGTTGTGACATCCATTCCAACTCTTAAAGAGTTGTAAATATGACTTTTGTTCATTTTCATTGTGCATTATCTCTGATGACTTATGTTACTAATGAGGAGTTTATAATTTAATCTTTTTAAGTAAGGGCTTTCGGGTAATATGACAATACAGACACTTGCTTTAGAGTTTCTTGGTTATTGTTCCCTATTCAACCTCTTATAAAAGCAGAGTTTCTTCTTCTTTTGGAGTTCTGCAGCTGTGTCTCAAGTATTCACTGCTGATCTTCCCCTTTGAGTTAATACACTTGTGAGCTCACAGAACGAGTGCTAGCAGGTGACGCGGGTGTGTTTTCTGCACGCCCTACATACCTCGCAGCAGCTTGGGCAGTGTCAGTATGGCGGTTCCTTGAGATCCGGGGTCTTTACGTTCTCAGCGTCACACACACCGGCACGCAGGGACCCACCCGTACGCAATGAAGGAAGGCATCGATGTGGAAACACACGAACTAACTGGTATTATTAAATAGTTGACAAGTGTTGAATTAGGTCATTATTCCTTTTGTAATATTTGTTCATTGAAATGAGCACCTGTGGTCTTCTAGCCCCTATAGGAATCTGGGATTTGGTAGGTATATTATAAAAAATTATGAGCTTGAAAGTTTTTTTTTCCTCACTTAAGATTTTAGCTAAAATTTAGGGAGAATGCTTGTAAATAAAGCCCAATTCTAGTGAATTTCTAATTAAATGCTTGAAATTTCTTTGGTAAGTATGTGGAATATAAACTAATCCATATAAAAATAATTCCAGTTACCTACAGTGGTTAAAAGTGAGGTACTCTGTTTTAAGTTAGTTTTCTTATTACAGTGTTATTATTAAGTTAGTTTTTCATTAATAGAGAGTTGTATATTCTGTGCAGTATTTTCCAGTTTTCATTTGATAATTTTTATTTTTTTGCTTTGATTATAAAAAGCAATCAAAGCCCACTATAGAAAATGTGGAGAAAAAAATAAAAAGGCTATATAAAAGAAAATATATCTATGCCTTCCAGACAATAATAATGTTAATTTTGTGGTAAACTTTCTGTAGATATATAAGTTAATTTAAAATTCTTTCTGCACATATATGATATTATTAAGTTTATATTGTATTTTGAGCACTGCTTTTGCTTTATTCAGAATTATATCAAATTATTTCTCCATGACTGCCATTAAATATTTTTGAAAGCATTTTTCCATGGTAGTTTAGTGTGACGTCACATGAATATATCAGCATTATTTGAGCAGTCCTTTCTTCTTTGGCATTTAAGTCAAATATCTTTGCATATATGAATGTGTGTGTGTGTGTGTGTGTGTATGTATGTATGTGTTTGTTTTCACTCTCTGAGTTTAACAGGAATAGTCCTACATGTGGAGTAAGTGGTTAAAATTTGAGAATATCTTAACTTTGGGATAACATTTGAGACTATCTGACAAGCAACACATTTTTTTTTTCAGAAAAATGCCACCAGTTTTCACTAGTGTCATCAGTATATGAGAGTTCTTATTATCTTACATTACTGCCATTGCTAAATATTGATATTTTGAAAAGATAGCCAGTTTGATAGGTGGATGTTAGACACTTCCAATCATTCAACATAGAATGTCCTCTATAAGAATATGGACCATAAGACACGTCCCATGTGCAAAACCCTGCAAGCCAGGGACCTTACGGAACAGCACGGTAGGTGTAGATGTTACAGGAGAAAAGAAGGAACAGCCGTGGACTGCATAATAGTATTCTGGCTTTTTGAGGGAATATATCCTTGTTTCTTTGTTCTTAATTTCTCAGGGAAAACATGGCATAGAATACCTTTCAGTTTATATATCCCTCCCATCACCTGCATCTCATCTTTGACTATCGACCTACAGAAACAGATACAGAGATAGTAAAGATTTTTTCCTCTTAACACGGCACACAAGATATATACCTGCTCAAAACACAGAAAAGAGGTCATCTGGATTTTATTACGGTTTTATGGCATCTAGTAAAAATCAGGCAGCAGTATTTTAAAGTTGTCTTTTCCTTATTCATGAAAAAGTAAGAGGCTCATCTTCCGAGTTAATTTATGTGTGACTCCCTCCGGGTAAGACCTGAGAGTGGTTTGGTTCATCGTTATATAACCTCATTCATTCATCGAAGGTGCTCAAAATATATCTGACGTACAGAGAGAAACCCATATTCTTTTGTTGTAGATGACAGAATACCGTAAGAGGCTTAGAGTTGCAAGACACTCTCTGAATGTAGAGGATGTATTACACACAAGGGGTGATGAATAAAGTAGACGAGAGAGGTCCAGGTTTCAGTTTTGCCAAAAGGAAATATTTTCCTACAAGAGAAGTAATATGTCCTATTTTTTCCCGCTCCCCTGCCTACCTCAGTTTCTTTCTAAACATAAAGCAACAACAGCAATAGTAAGTGAAATCCAGCTCTCCACTGATGACTGTGTAGCACTGGTGGACAGTGGGCGTGCTCCACCCTCAGCCTGGTGAGCGCAACACCTTCAGACACAGGCTCACAGGACTCCGGGGCTGCCACAGACCCTACTGCGTAACTTTTGTCCTTATGAAACCTTAGGCTGAAATTCTTTCTTGTCCTGGGGCAAGCTGGGAGCCTGGTATGATGGTCCCATGTGGCATCCCTCATTGTGATTCATCCCTCCTTCCCTGACTTCTCTTCAAGACCCGCGGAGAAGATGTATCATCAGAATTATCATTTTCCCCCTTCACTCCTCTCTCATTCTTACTTGTGTATTCTCTTCAGTGTCACATTACACATAAATTACTTAGCAGCTAGTGGTTGGATGTTCTCGAGTAATCTCGTGTATTCTATTTCTTTGGCACTGAAGCATTTTGAGCATCATTTATAAGAAAGGCACTAGACAAAACCACCCCAGGTTCCTGCTGGGAATGACATATTAATAACATCTTTAAACAAGTCTGTGTATAATTCCTACTGATGTAGATGCCTCAACGGTGATGACATGGTGTTATGGGATTGTTTAAGAGGATTCTTTGACTCAGCCGCAAACATAAATAGATAAGAGGATTTCTAACAAAAGGAAGGTCTTATGGAGAACCTGGGACATTGGAGGGAGGAACGAAGCTCAGAGATGAGGGAGGCGGGACTGTAGTAAGCAAGGGTAGATTATTCAGAATCTTATAGAATTTTTTTTTTATCCTAAGAACAATGAAAACTCACTGGACTATCTTATGCAGAGGTAATGTGATTTGCCTTTTTAAAAATTTCCTGCAAAAGAAAATTTCAAATATATAAAAAATATAATGAAGCCCCACACAGTAGTATTTTTCTACCTGTAGCCAGTCTTATTTTGCATATAAACCAACTCACATCCTCCTACTGCTCCGCATGTTTATTTGATGTAAATTCCAGATAACCTATCATTGCATCACTAAGTACATTTCTAAAGGTAAAAGACTATTTCTAAAAATAAACAGGTATATCTAAAAGCAATAAACAAATAATTTATATTTCCTAATATCAAATATCCAGCCTGTGTTCCAGTCTAGTCAGTGTAGTGTAGTGTGTGTGTGTGTGTATGTGTGTGTGTGTGTTTCTGTTTCTGTGTAGTCCCTACAAATTGGAATCCAAACAAGATATATCACTTTTGATTTCCTCATCCATCCATTGGTTGCTTGGAAGCATGTTGATTAATTTTCATGTATTTGCGCAATTTCTCAAGTTCTTCTTGTTGACTTTTAGTTTTATTTCCTTGTGATGAAAGAAGATACATGCTATGTTCTTGATTTTTTTGAAATTGTTGAGAATTGACTTGAAGCTTAACATATGGTTTATTCTGGAGAGCGTTAACTTGTATTGTTAAAAATAATGTGTATTCTGAAGTTGATGAATGAAAAATTCTGGAAATAGCACTTGGGTCTATTAGGCTATAATGTACTGCAACTTCTACCTTTCTTTGTTGAATTATCTGTCTAGATAATCTGTCCACTGATGAAAAGTATCAAAGTTTCCAATTGTTGTACTAGTGTTTATGTCTCCCTCTGTGTTCGATAATATTTTCTTTATATAATTGGACAGTCTAATGATGGGTGCATACTGTATATATTTATAATTGTTATATTTGCTTGTTGAATTGATCTCTTTATCACTATGTAATGTACTCCTTTACCATTTGTATAGATTTTTATTTATGGTCTATTTTGTTTAATATAAGTTTAGGCACTCAGTCTTGGTTTTGCTTTCCATATCTTTACCATTTAAATGACTCTCTTGTAGACAGCACATATGTGGGTGTTGTTTTCCATTTATTCAACTAGTTTATATCCTTGTATTATTATTATTATTATTTGCAGTACTAGGAATTGAACTCAGACATTTGCACTGAAATACCTCCATAGTCTTTTTTTTTGTTGTTGTTGTCATTTAATTTAGAGGCAAGGTCTTCCCCAGGCTGGTCTTCATCTTGTTATCCACCTGCCTTAATCTCTCATAGTGTTAGGATTACAGACATGGGCTACTATGCCTGACCTATATTTTTATTTGGGAGAGTTTAATCCATTTACACTCAAAGTTATTATTTATAGGTGAGAACTCACTCCTGTCATTTTAAAAATTGTCTTGGAGGCTGTCAGGAAGGTATTTCTATCATTATGAGTCTCTGATCTCTTTATTCTCTTTGAAAGGTCTGATTAGATTAAGTCCACCCAGAATCATCTCCCTTTTGATTAATTTAAAGCCAGCTGATTAGGATTTCAATTATGCCTGCAGAATCTTTTCACTTTTCTTACATAGTGTAACCAAATCAAGGGAGCATTATGTGTAGAAAGGCAGGTCCTGAATAACCTTGGCCGACCCAGCTCTTACTCCCCCAACTTGTAGTTCTCAAAATTACTATAGAATATGCCAAGAACACAATGCCCTGAGGAAGTGATGTAGCGCCGGAGCACACAGGCATGTCCTTTTTGCTCCTCGAATATGGTGCTCTGCCATGTTGGGCTCAACACGCAAATTGTCACCCAAGGGATAAAGATCCAGGGTGGAACTGGGATTCCTCAGCTGTGCTGTGACACAGGGCACACACGGATGACACTCCAGCTGCTCTGGGATGCTTTCCTGAGACTTGAGGACAGCGCGTCATGTACCGTCGGCTCTGTTTGTCCTTGCTGCCTGGCTGTGAGAAATGGATGAGCTTTGCCTGACTGTGAGAGAGTTCTGTCTTACTGGGCTGGACCTAAGAGCCTTTGGGTAGGGATTAAACAAGGATGTTATTCACTGAAAGCCATTTTGGAATTATGCTGACCTCAGATATTAGAAACTTTACCATGAACTCGCTGTTTTGCTGTGTTTAATGTATTTTGGGGCCTCAGTTTCCTTCCCTATAAAAGGAAGTACTGAACTAAATTATTCCCAAGGCCTTCTCAGCACTAAATTCTATGAATTAATTAATCAGCAATACTCACAGATTTTCTTTTAAATTCGTTCTGCAAACTATATTTAGAGCAGTTTTAGGGTTCCTAAAATTCAGTGGAAAATCCCCAGTTCCCGCGTGCCTCCTTGTCCTTACAGAGGGCAGCACGCCTCCAAACAATACCCACACCAGGGAGGCATGTTAGTTATAACCGATGAATCTGTGCTGACCCTCGTTGTTACCCAAAGTCTATAGCTTGCATCAGTGTTCCCTTTTATTTTATTTACTTTTCTTTTCTAGCTTTATGATGGTATGAAAGAAAAATAAAAATTATATATACTAAGGTTTGTACAGCGTATACTCACAATTTAATGAATGTTGGTTCTGTTGCTTAGCAGTGAAACTTTCCCACAGAATAAAAAAGGAAAAGTAAGTCCTCGACTAAGCTTCCATGAAGAAGCAGACATGTAAATAATCACGTGAGCTCCACCCGATTATTTGATGGATGGTGTGGTGTCTACACAGATCATCAGTCATTGACTTTAAAAGACTTGCTGTACTTAAATCCAGGTTTACAGAAGCCATAAGTGTGCCTTTTCAAGACACTTATTTTAGGATGTGTTCATGTATTTTCTCTGTTGCACAATTCATCCTAAAAATAAGAGCATGCGAACAATCTTTTCATTGTTTTCTGGAAATTGGAACAGATGCTACAGTGAGTAATTTTTAATAAGAGCAAGAGCATAATTAGTAGGAACCCCAGTTGATAAAATATCTGTTTAATTTAAGCAATTAGTATGCCATTTTTAAAATAATCAGATTAAAGTTAAGTACGGTCCTTGGAATTATTTTTATGTACAAATTAAGGCTCTATATAATAATATTCAAGTGTTTGCTATAGAATCCGGGCGAAGTTGCTCAGATCTTGTAGCTGTGTGACAAGGTGTCACTTGCACTCCTGACTTTGCCCCTCACCTTCTGCTTTTGTCCTTTTGAAGCAATGATAATGTAAAGCAGACCAGTCAGATAGAGAACGATTTGTGATAGGTTATGCAAATTGACCCAAGAAAATTAGGCCAACATTTAAAAGAGATACTCATTAGTAGTCTTTACAAGTTAGAAGTAGATAAAAGCTACAAGTTCTCCCTACAACTTTACTGCAGGGTAGCTTATTAAAACAAACAGTTTCAGGCATTATTATGGACACACACACACGAGAGAAAGCTACCCTACAATACGACGTGTTCTCTAAGTAGAGGAAAGCCCCAGTTCTTTCCATCTGGAATATGGGTTCTAATCTTCAGCACTACACCGAATAAGTCTTTGTCGTGGAGCTATTCTGTGCTTTGTACAGGGGCTAGCATCTTCCCTGGCTTCTACCCATTAGGTGCCAACTCCTGCTCCACTCCCAAATTGTGACAATCAAAGATTTCTCTGCACATTACCAAACGTCCAAGGGGGAAACAATTGTCCAACCAAGAATTGCTGTAGTAAAGTTCCAGCCACCCCCTGCCATGAAACACTCCACTATGCCGTGTGCTGTGAAAGTCACCCTGTAGCAACTAGATCACACACACATGTGTTACGCTTTTCTTGCTTTTCCCCCAAATGTCTTACGTGGGCTGAGAAAGAACTGACCGAGAGAGTGTTGACCAATGGGTTTTGCTCATCGGATATCTGTAGCTTTACCATGAACTGGCCAAATTGCCCTGTTCAGGTCAGGTCCTACTTTTAGACCTCCACGGATGTCTGTTAACTCCCCATGACACAAACCTTAATTCACTATATTTTTAGTTTTTAATATTTTTATTTGTATATGTTTGTGAAGAATGATTATTATATTCATCTTGGGGAACGGCTACATATACATCACAATTCTTTTTACTTCTACTTCCCCTTCTGCTCCCCCAGCACCCTCTCCACAAAATCTACCTCCCTGTTTCCTATCAGCTGTCTTTTATTTTCTCTTTATTTTATTTATTTATTTATTTTTAATTTTGGGTTTCTCTTATAAGAGAAATCATCTGATATTTCACCTTCTGTGTCTTATTCATCTCACTTAGCATTATGGTCTCAAGATACATCCATTTCCCTATGACTGACTCAGATATGTCCTTTATGGATGAGATACGTATGTACATATACACATACATATGTTATAGAAATAGAATACCGAATGTGTATACACATATATATATACCGCATCTCCTCTGTCTATTCATCTGTTTGTGGGGTTCCAAAATTTGCCTTTCAGGAGCTGTGCCACTATAAACATGGGTACGCATGTGTCCTGTGATGTGATGTCTTTAACTCTTTCAGAAAGGGTGGTACCGTCCAGGCCCCTGCTACACCGCGCTATCTGTTCCCGGCCCTCCTCACAGCGATAGCAGCAGTAGCAGTTATGGAGTGTTTGCTACGTGCTAACCGCGGCCCTAACTGCCTCATGGATGCCGACTCGTTTGCTGCTCGTAGCACTGCGCAAGTTAAGAATTACTATCACCTCATCTGCAGAAGACGAGGCAGCGACACAGAGAGTTTAAGAGGTTACCAAGGTCACTGTGCTAGTGAGCGGTAGAGCGTCAAATCCAGACAGTTTGATTGCAGACTTTGTCCTTCTTGGTTTTTACCTCTAAGCTACACTTAGATGCTAAGTCAATGAATACTTGTACCATAAATAAACGTGAAAAATATGGAGGGAATGACTGGAAGTGGAGGGGAATCTGAGCATGGTAATCAGTGATTATGCTCTGAAGTCAGAGATTGACATGCATAGCTTGGAAACACAGCTGTGAAGTAGATATTCCCAAACAATGCACAGTCCGGGCACGAGTGAGCTTTCTGTGTTACAGAACAAACATGCAGCCATTCAAGGCGCCTCAAAGATTGCCACTCTGTGTTTGTGTTAGATTCGGCAAGCGTACGCGCTAGGCTAACCCAAAGGCTGTTTATTTTTCATGCTTTCATATCCTGGTAATGTCCAATCCATATGAAATAATAATTTCCAAGATGGTCTCGGCCTTAAACTCACTTGTTTAGAAACATGCTGCCTAAAATGATTTTTTATCGTGCTTAGAAATTTTTGGCTTTTATTTTTCGTGTTTTTAGAGCTTCTTTTGCCGATCAGTGCAGGGAATTTGTGTTTACAGTATTTAAAACACCTGAAGACAAACTAAATCAAGGTGAATTCTGAGACTACAGAGAACCAACTGGTCCTCAATATCCTCTTTTGCCAAACATCTTTATTGTGGAAACTGACATTTGTAAAACAGTGATTGTGGATCAAATCTGCTAATGATAAAAAATTAATAAACAGTCACTTTGCAAAAGAAGCCAGGCAGTGACACACTGACTCCATCTACTAGGTACTATTGACATTTTAAAAATTAATTTAAAAATCCAAAAAAAAGGGCCTAGTATTCTTCCTTTTTCATTCACAAGATAAAAGATTTGCTACTACTTGCCTTGTGTGAAAGTCAGGGAATTAAGAGACTGAGCAGATAAAAATAATCAAGCCAATAAATTGAGATAAGTTAGTAGATATTTACTCCAATGTAAATCCTAAATGATCAACCGTGTATTTCAGTTGAATTAATCAATGTTTACTTCATGGTGCTTCTCAAACTTTTCCTTCAGGGTTGGGGATTTAGCTCAGTGGTTACAGTGCTTGCCTTGCAAGCACAAGGTCCTGAGTTCGATCCCCGGCACCCCTCCCAAAAAAAAAAAACAAAAAAAAACCTTTTCCTTCGTAGTCACCCAGAAATCAGTGGAGAATAAATTTAAACCTGGGAGAAGGCTGTTTGGCAGGCAGGTAGCAGATCCTGCTGGGGGAATGACCGAAACCATCGTGGACCTCCTTGCTCTGTCTGAAGCAAGGCCGCAGAGATGTGAGCTGAGGCCACCAAAAAGACTGAGAAAACACAGGCCTCCTTTCAAAAGGGTGTCAGTCTGGTATTGGTGCTTATAGCTACCAATTATTGAATGCTCAACTTGTGAGATCAGTATTTTATATGCATCATCTCATTTAATGTTTATAATAGTTCTGGGCAAATTTTGTGATGTTGTTCTTTGGTTGAAACTGCTTCAAACAGCGTGCTTCGGCAACTAGTCCAAAGTCAGAGTCAAAAAGAGTAAAACCAGGATTTTGACTCAGGAATTGTGGCTGAAGTGACTATTCTTATGTTTTAAGTTATTCATCCTCAGAGTCCAATGAAAATGAGAGAAATCATTTAGATATGGGAAAAAAATGACACTAGAATTTGCAGTGAGTTTCTAAATCTCATTTTACATATCCTTGTTGTGAAATGCACAAGTTGTAAGCATACAGCTCGATGAGCTCAGGCGAATCCATGAACCTGTGCAAACCCCATTAGGATATAAACTATTGTCAACACCCCAGAAAGTTTTCTCTCAAGAAAGGATTTTTCCTGACTAACCCCAGTGTCTCCACTGAGGCAGCCGTTACCCTGATTCCTTTCACAACAGGCTAGTTTTGCCTGTTTAAAGTCTCCTTCGAAGCGAGTATATGGTGTACCCCCTTTTGTGTGAAGCTTCCTTGACTCGGCACGCTTTTGAACTTCGCTAAGCATGTCTTATGTGTCTCTTGTTCATTCATTTTTATGCATTCTGTATTTCTTCATAAAGGAGGAAGAATTTTATCTGCTTTGGCATTTAGGTCACTGTTATAGAGTGTATCTAGATGTCCCCCCGAAGCCTCCTGCGGTCATAGGTGGAGCTTTTTGGACGTGGCTGGATCTAGAGTGTGTGATGCTGGGATTGAGTCCTGGTGTGATCATAGGGTTAGGGGTGCCCCATCCTGGGTGTGAGTGATAGAATATAAGGGGCAGAAAGAAGGCTGCTGCTGTCACTTGCTGCTGATGTTGTTTTTGCTGCTTTGTTGCTTTCTGCTTCTTGCTTTGCCCTGCCGTGGGCTGTTTCTCCTCCGCGACGCCCCCTCCCAGGCCATCCTGCCTTGGAGACAGCTGGCCATGGACTAAAACCTCTACAGATTCAGCAGCAATAAACCTTTCCTCCCTTAACTTTGGGTGTTGAATATTTTCTCTCAGCAATGAGAAAATTCACTAAGATAGTAACTAAAATGGGACTCCACAGAAAAAGTCCATAACTCTGCAGTATGGTGGAACTACAGATGTCCTTACGGGGCTCTTCTGATCTGTTGCTGTACACCTTCCTGTTGCCGCCTTCCCTCTATTCCCAGTCGTTTTCCACAGCGACTGACTGGATGAAAGATGCACAAGCTAAAGATTCATGATAGTTTAAAGCCAAGAGGTACCAACTGCCTTTGCGGTCCCTTGATACTAACTCGAGTGCAATAAGAAAGTTCCATATTTCATGCTGAACCACTGAGTCTGCTAATTTTTTTTTTTTTTTTTTACTGTGAACGATGTATATGCAAGCAGATAAAATGACCAAGGAAGCCAAACCACTGGAGTTGTGTTTGATTTTAGTAATGCTGGGCTATCACTGCTTCTCCAGGACCCAGAAAGACAGTGCCCTGACCTGGGGGACTCAGCAACCCTCGAGACGGAAGGGGAAAAGTGGGGAGTGAGAGCCCAGGAGAAGGCTGAGGCGGGAGGCCGGGTGGGGAGGCACAGGGCTAGCAGGGGCTTGAAGTGGGATGTTGCTTGGGCTTTCAAGACTCAGCAATGAAGCCATCTTAATTAGGCTGAAGATCATGTAGTGCAGTAGTGGGCAGTGATGCTGTGCAGATAAACTGGGTTCAAATTAGAAAATTCTTGAACCCTTGAAAGCCACAGCAAGGAGTTTATATTTCATTTAATTGGCACTAGGGAGCCATTTTGAGCAGAGCTGGGAGCTGAACAGCCCTGGACAAATAATTTGGCAGAAACTATCATGAGGCACGAAGAAAGCCAGCACTATTGTTGAAACCTGAGCTGTAACTGCACACAGATCTGAGGAGGAAGGTGTGATTTTCACTCCTTTTTGGAAGGATTTTATTGGTTCTGTTTTCCTGTTGGAGCGTGTTTGTGTGTGTGTGTGTGTGTGTGTGTGTGTGTGTGTGTGTGTATGTGTATGTGTATGTGTAATGGCCCTAAAACTAGCTGCCTTGCAGGTTTTACGCATAATTAACTTCACTCTGTTCAGACCTTTATTATATTGTAGACCTTAAGCCAAGGCACAAGTAAACCCAATTAGGCTAGTAATAGCTTTGGATTAAATTTTATTAACTATTAAAAGAACATAATTTATACATAGTCAGCATGTTTAATTCTTATTGTAGGGAAAAACCCACAATGCTAACTTGATATTAAAACCTAAGAGAAAACAAATCTGCATAATATAATCGAATTACTTTGAAGTTGAGACCAGGATGTATTTCAGGTAGTGGAGCTGTTACAAAAACAAACGGCCAAAGTCATTTCAAATCACCAGAAGAATCAGGGGAAAAAAGCAGATTCTCAGTGTGGAGGCAACAGGTGTGTTTAGTATTAAATTGTAAATAAAATAAGTAACTGATATAGATACTCTTTACTTACGATGGGATAATGTTCCAATAGACTCATCCTAGGTTGAAAATGTCATAAGCCAATGATTCATTCACATACTTGACAGACCAAATGTCACACCTTAAAAGCACCAGGCACTGGGGAGGACTCAGGCTTCACCCTCCTGGTGGCATAGTCAGTGGGTACTGCGGCTTAGTACTGCTGCCCAGCATTTTGAAAGGATGTATTACAGCATGTGGCCAGCCCTGGCAAGGATCAAAATTGAAAATTTGAAGGTTGCCTTCCACTGAATGTGTATTGCTTTTGCACCATTGTAAAGTCAAAAAAATCTTAGGTCAAACCACCGTAAGTCATGTTCATTGTTGTCTCTTCCGAAGATAGAATGATAGTACTGGAGAAGCTAAAATTAGATAATGTAGTCCCCTTGGTATCCATGGGAAACCGATTCCATGATGCTCACAGATGCCAAAATTCACAAATGCTGACATCTCTTAAATAAAACGACATAGTATTTGCCTATAACCTAAGTATGACGTCCCACATCCTTCAAATCAACTAGATTAAATCTAATACGTAAGACAATATAAAGCTGTGTAAACAGTTGTAATACTGTGTTGCTTAGGGAATACTGACAAGAACAATGGCAATAGATGTTCGTACAGGGGCAATTTCTTTCAGCTATTTTCCTTCCTGTGCGGGTTGGTACACAGGTGGGGGACTTAGAGATAGGGAGGCCTGGCTATACGTCCTGCTTGGCAGTCAGGTTACAAGAAGAGTGAATAAGGTTTGTAAGGGAAAAAAGAATTTGGAATGTTTTTCACATGTACTTATTTTATCTTTCTATGTTTAACTCTGTTTGAACTCTAGAATAAGGGAAATTTGAAATAAAGTGCCAGGTATTAGCACAGTCATCAATATCATCAAATGTATTTGAGTTTTTCTCAAATTCTTCTATGTAAGTGTTACAATAAAATATAAGGTGCATGGTCATAATATATATACATGGAAAAATCACCAAGAGTACAGAAAAACATAGTATAAGTGTTAAATATTTTCTGTAAATGACTTGTACCTCTCAAGACAAATGGATGAGATTTCTCAGCAGGACTGAATAAAAATGATGAGTGAAGACCTTAAAGAAAACACTGTCATCCGTAGGAGCCGAAATCTCAGCAGATGTTAACAAAACAGCTATCTCTGATGTACGAGGGTTATTTGAGGCCTTCAGGAAGTTTAATTAGTGCCTTGCATAACTGACGATTTTTCTTTTTGGTCAAGAGATAGTAAACACTGTGGCTTTCACGGCAGGCTGATTTTAGCGTGCATTTTGGCTGGGTGATGCTTGGGAAGTTGCTTTGTCTGTCTAAACATTGACCCCTTTCGTCTGTACACAGGACTAACTATCTAGATTCTACATCCTGAGACTTTTTACACGTGATAGTAAAAAAAAAAAAAAAAGGAAAGAAAAAAGGGAAACAGGGTGACTAAAACCTGGGAAATACTCAGTAAATGTTTGTCATCACCACCACCACCACCACCACCATCATCATCATCATCATCATCATCATCATCATCATCATCATCATCATCATCATCCCAAGAGTGTGTTAGATGCTGAATTTTGTTAGGTGTTAAAAAGGGTTTGGAAAGAAATTTCACATGTGTAGGTTGATGTCTAATTAAACAGGCCTCACAATATTTGGCTACTTCACACCTCAGACTGGGGTGTAGTTCCTAACTCTGAAGTTTTAGGAATATATAGTATCTTCTTTAGAAGGGCTCAACTAATTAGTAACTGGCATAAGAAATTTAAATGTAAAAGAGACCTATGAGTACAGAGAAAATAAGTTATTTTGGAATGATGAATACAAACTCCAGGATAAATCCAAGTTTATGTTGCTTGCCATTCTCAGCTACGAAACTGAGATAGTAACATTGCCTTTCTAGTAGGTCTGTTTGAGACAGTCCAAGGTTAATAGTATGTGCCTCATACAGCAATAGCTCCAATAAAAGATAGCATCTATCATTAGCGATTATTGACAAGCACATTCTTTCTGCATGTGAAAGTCAAATGAGGATTTAAATGGTATTTATAAAGAAGGTAGTTTATTCAGTTTGAAATCTGATCCAAGAAAGAGAGCAAAGATTTATTTATCCGGATAGTCATGGTACTCCAGATACCTGAGACTTTTGAAGACACACGAGAGCTCTGACTACGTGTATGTTTTTGTGATATCTATTTTGCACTACACTACTTGATACTGTTCTATATCTACTTGATTGTTGCGAAACACACATAGAGCTATCAGGCCTAAGCGTGAGACTGTGTTTCATTTCTCTTGGTGGATACCTAGTAGTAGTATTGCTGGGTAATAGGGTAATTGTATGTTTTGTTTTCTTAGAAACAGCCAGGAATTTTCCTAAAGAGGTTGTATTGTGGTAGTATTTGCTGGTTTCAGTCTTTTCAAGCGACTCTACTGGGGATGTAATAGTTGCTCACCATACATTTAAGTTGTGTTTGCCTGATGGCCAATGATATTAAGGATTTTTACCTTTAATCAGTATATCCTGTTTTGTGAAATGACTATTCAAGTCTTCTGCCCATTTAAAACCTAGATTGCTTAGCTTTCAGTATTGAGTCACAAATTCTTTATATATGTTTAAAAATTTACTGGGTATAAATTCTTGGTTAGATGTATGTTTTGTGAATATTTTCTCCCAGTCTGTAGTTTGTCCAGTTGTTTTTCTTAATGGTGTCTTACAGTGGGCAGGAGGATTTAATTTTGATGAAACCTAATTTGCCAATTTTTAATTTTATTGTCATTACTTTTTGTGGCTTAATAAAATGTTGCCTACTCCTAAGTTACAAAGATAGTTTTTCTTAATGTCCGTAGTTTTAGTTTTGAGGTTTTAGGCTACATTTCTGATCCATTGAGGTTTTGTGTGCAGGTATGGTGTAAAGTATAGTTTAAGGTCCTTATATCTGTCTTACGATGTCTAGTTATTCCATCATCATTTTTTGTAGAAGTTTTCTCTTCATCAATGGGTTCTTCTGACACTTGTGTGAAAATAATCAAATATATGTAAACACAAGTGTATGGTCAACTTCTGGGCTCTGTATTCTGTTCCATTGGCCTATAAACAGACTGCTGTCAGTACCACACTGTCTTTACTCCTGACTGTAGCTTTTATAGTAAGGCTCAGAATTAGATAATGTAAGTGCTTTAATTTTCTTCATTTCAAAGATTAGTTCAGATATTCTCAATCCTTTTCATTTACCTGTATACTGTAGAAGAGATTGAAAAATTATAAATGAATCAGCATTTCATTTAATAAAAAGCCTCTGAGAATTAAAAAAAAAAGCTTTAAATTTCAAGGTCATTTTAAAGAAATTAACAGCACTGAATCCTCCAAAGCACAACATGGGTACAAACTTCTATTTATTTAGATCATCTCTTAATTCTTCTGCTATGCTTTATCTACTCTATTTTTTCATTGTTGAGTCTTGCGTGTTGTTGGTGGGATAGAGGTTTTGTAAATTTTTGGTTAAAGCAGGGTATCAGCTATGGGATTTTGTAGATACTTGTAGTGGACTGATATGACCAGTTTGAGCAGGAACATCCAGCTGAACTGAGTTGTTGTGGTTCTGGGCATAGAAGATCCACCTGAAGATTATTGCCAACACAGCATAAAGGAGAACAGGAGTGGAGGATAGCAGCTGGCTGTTTGCCAGGAGAAGCTCGGCTGTGGCTGGTTCTCCCAAAGGGGACATGGCCATTCTTGTTGCAGGGTCCTTGCTGTCATCAGGGATGGCCGCTGTTCTCGGCTGTCCTCTTCAGAAGAGCTCTGGTCGTCATCTCTGCTTTGAGAGACGTATCTTGGCTCCAGTATAGACGCTTCAGACTTCTAGTGCAGACAGGGGCTTACCCAGGACAGTGCTGTGGGCTCCCAGCCCTTGATTGGCTCTTTTGGGTCTCCAGGACAGATAGATGTTCTGCACGCCCCTGCGTTTGGCTTGTGTGCAAATGTTGTAACTCATGAATGTCCTGTATTAAATCTGCTCTCTTGCAAACCACTGACTCTCGAAAAGTAACTGATATCATGCTCTTACCTTATTGACAGACTCGCATGTTGTTCTTCCTTTGCTGAGAGAAGTTAACTATAAGTGGGTTTTGGATTATGTTAGTTGGTTTTCCAGGAACCAGAAGTTTGAATGAAAACAGTTTTAAATGCTCACGTGGAGTTGGTGTTGATCTTAACGCTTGTTAAATACCATAAAAATGGTTAAACAATGCTGTGTGATTCCAAGTTTTTACAGTAAAAACATCAAGCGAAAGGATGGAATTAAGCAGCATCTAAGTATATTTAATATTTAATCCTCACAAAAATGTCAGACGCAATTATTTTTATTTCTACGTTTTACCAAGTGAAAGATCTAGAAGTAGAAAGACTATCAAATGACCACAATCTCACTGCTAGTGTGGGACTGTGCTTTTAATCACTGATCTATGTTATTTTATTCAAGACGCAAAGATCATTTCTAACATATCCTTCTTGATCCAACTGGATTAGCATATATTAAATGATTTTTTTTTGATAAATTGAGTTCTTTCTTACAGATAGTTAATCCTACCAGTTAAGTCAGATTCCTTTTTTTTGGTTTTTACTTTTGAAGGAAATTTATCCCCTTTGTCTCCAGTGTGGACAAGATCCAGTATCTTCCTGTCACCCTGATCTACTGACGACATCTATTGTCTATTACTCCAGTGACAACCACTAGACACTAATTTAGCTACAATTTTGAAATTCTTTTAGTTAAAAATATCTTCTAAACTCATAATCCCTGCAGGAATTGTTGGCTGTATTCAAAGGAAGAAATGTGTCTGTGCAGAAAGGCGTAACAACTTGTTGAAGTTTATGGAGAAGAAAATGTTAAATCAGTGAAGGGTATATAACGGTGTGTAGAATTCTAAAGAAAGCAAGGCACAGTAGCCAGAAATGCATGTATTTTTACAGGTACTCTAATTTTTAAGATTTTGATTTTTATTAACACATATTTGCAGTAAATAATAATTACATTTGTCATTAGGAGTGGTACATCTACATAACACATCTTAATTCTTTTTACATTTCCTTCCTCTCCCAACCTCCTTCCTTCCCCCATCTTCCATCTCTTGGGAACCCAGAAGTGCTCTGTGTAATCCTAAATATTATATTTCAAGTACAGTCACTGTACCTAATTGGGACCACTTGGTATTTTCTTGACTTGAGCTAAGGGCTAAAGACTTTTCTGATATAGAATTTACCCCATATGTGGCCCGAGGACTACCTGAATCTTCCACAGTGATTATTCAAAGTGAAGGTCCCTGGGACCTGTCCAACATCCTAAAGTTATGGTCTCTGAGAACTGATCCACACACCAAAGTTTAAAACCCACTGCTTTAGAGTGATTTGTTCATGCTACGTCAGAGGAAAATGTTGGCACTTAGCTGCCACTTCTGTATATGATGGTAATTAACTATCTTTTCTCTCAGCCCTTAGTCAACTTTATAAAAACATCACACACGATTCTGGTACAGGATCCCAGAACTAGAGTCATTTGTGCCATCTGGGATACAGAATGCACAGCTCTAACCTGTCTTCTAGCAGTAGTGAAAACATTCATATCTTCCTTTTTCAAACACAAACACAAATCATATTTCAGTGGTGAATTCTGCAGAATAAGCCCCAATCTGAGTCTTGTTGAATTGCCTAGAATAAGTGGAATTTGTTCACAAAAACTCAATGAAAATCGTGAGATGAATAATCATGGAGAACAAATACTTGTTCTAGTCTCGAAGACAGATGTCACAACTCGGAGGAAAGAGTTTTGGATTAGCTATTTAGTAATTAAGATGGAGATATGTTTCCGACTTAACAACATGCCTACCATAACAAACTTCTACAATGAAGGGAGGGGAAGGGATGTAAAAAGAATCAAAATGTGTCATGTCCATATACCAACTCCCCACAATGAATGTGTTCAATACGTACTACAAACGCGTATATATCAAAACAAACAAATTTCTACATTGCTCATACAATGCATTTTGATTGCTTATGCAGTTTGCCAGGGGAGATACTAACCCATTTGGCTTTCATCATGTAATGGGTACTAGTTTAACCTTCTCCAGTATTATTGAAATCTATTTGCTTTTGTTCCCATCCATGATGATCATCTCTTCAAACTACTATCATCTTCCACCTAACCTGTTGGTCGCTAAATCCTGATGGGTCTCCTCCTATTCTCTGTAATTGGCCTTTTGGAACCATTTTTCAACTACAGCCAGAATGATGTTTTCAAATGCAGACTTTTGAAAGCCTTCATGACTTATTCTTAAGATAAAAACTAAAATTCTTCATCTGATCTATAAATCTTTACTTGATCTAACACCTCTCAGTTCTCCTGTTTTATTCCTCAGTATTCATATACTCTTCCCTAACTTCGGGTGTCTTTCTTACTCCTCTACCTCCTTTCAGTCATCCTTAAGATCTTTGCCTAAAAATCATCTATGCAGGAAGCCCTGGGCCTCAGAGAGCAAACTTTCTTTTGTTGTTTGCTATTAAGGTGACAAATTGTTCCTTTTAAATGCGGTTTGTATTTAAATATTTATTTGTATGGTAACTTTTAATAATAGCTGCCTTTGGTGCTACACTATAAATCAGCATCATTTAAAAACATTATAGCCAGAACCTAACCAGTTAAATTTCTTAATACATGTTAGTTAGATGAATCATTTGCCCAAATAAAGAAATAGCCTATTTTCTCCCAAAGATCACTCTCTTAGGAAAAAATAATTTGTGCCAGTTTATTTTCAATTTATCTGGAATCTTTAGGTTAATTTTTGCCATATAAAATACTTATTATAGCTTCTGGCAAGGGCAAAAACTGAAGAATTTCACCCCTACAGCTGACCTTGTCACTGCTTTCCTCCCCTTCTTGATTACAAAAGTCACAGCATGTCTAATTGTGAGGGTTTGATACTCATCCTTTGTTTTAAACATTCAGAAAACTTGACTGACTCTTCATGTTTTCAGGCTCACGCTTGTTTTTGTCTTTCTTTTGCGCCAAAGCTCTTCTAGTCCTATTACTTACTGGGAGTCCTCATTGCAAGTTAATATTGAATAAATATTTTTAGCGAGTGGCTTGTGATCAGTGGCACATTCCTGGTGTGCAGTTAGGTTCCACACGTGGCCAGAATACAAATCCGGAGGAGGGCTCCCTGCTAAAGCAGATCTGTGGCCATCAATGACAACCCAAGATGTTTCATCCTGCGCCTGCCTCTGGACATACAGAACACGAAGGCAAAGCAAAGCTGTTGTATGGCCCTTGGCGTGTCTGTTAGCAAAGGCTGCAGACAGCCTTGCCTGGGGGATTGCTGTAGAGTGAAACACACTGGAAAAGTGAGAATAGCTCTTGCGGGTAGATATTTCTGCTGGAGCCTGTGTGTGGAGCACAGCATGAGACAGGAAGAAGTGATCAAAGCTCGGGTCTCATATGGATCCGAGGATCTGGGAATAGATACTCAGTTTGCATATAAGCCAAATGCACCTAAATACGCAATTCTCATTTGTCAATGAAATTGGAGTTTTGTTGATGAGGCTTTTTTCCCCTTCCCTTTCCATTCCATTCCATTCTATTTCCTCCTCTCCCTTGTCAAAGGAAAATTGCCCTTGGTAGAATTAAACAGACAAGGCTAACTTTATTCAGGACTGTTTCAATACCAGTCAAAAATACTGCAGTAGAGAAGAGAGATGGAAAGAGGAGGGACATAGTGTGGTTAGACATCTGCGTTTGCTAGTTGGTCTTGTCTAAGACATCTGCAACCCCCCTCCCCTCCCCAGGGACGAGAGGAGGACTTTCCATCTTTCTTGGTGATTACATTCAGCGCGGTGGCTCCCTGGTCCCTGAGAAAGACATTATTGGGTTGTAAAATTGGCCAGAAGCTTGGAGAAAATTGACGTCTCCAAGGGACAAAGCAATAATTTATGATTGCAAATTTTTTAAATAATCTAAGAACAGGGAGGTGTAGACCTATAGTCAGAAAGAAATCTGTCTAAAGTTTAGTCAAGCCGAGCACCATCTTGGTTTCTCTCCCCTCCATTCCATCCCCAACACGCCCCTCCTTTTTTCCTGTAAAATTCAAGGAAAGTGATTCCCTTCCAGGGTCTTCCTAGGATTCAGCCTCACTAACCTCTTGATCGAGGACTAATGAGATAGATTTTGGACCTCTGTGCACCAGAAATGAATTTGTGTTGTATTAAATTCCTGAGTTTGTGAAGATTTGTACGTCAGTGATAGGAAAGTAATACAGAGACCGAGGGGTACAGGATGCTGAAACTGGAGAGGAACAGGGCCATGGACAGCCATGGGGTTTGGGCTAACATTGAGCAGCAGCTGTGAAAAGCCTTGACCCAGCATAAGGGCGTGTGATGTGTGTGCCGTCCTACAGATCCCAGCCTCACATTTGGTTTACACGTGGGGAGAAATGGGCTGATTTCCTTCCACACCCATGAGAAGGGTCATAGTTGACAACCGTATAATGCAAGACAGATTAACAAAGGAAAAGCATAGCAAATTTATTTCATCAAATTTTTACATGCATAAAGCTTTCAGAATAAAGACCTGAAGCACCCTGGTGAGATGCGCATTTGTATGCTTACATTTGGTGATGCCAGGACAGATATGCAGAATGTGATTGGACAAAAAGAGCGAGAGCTGATGTAAATAGACTGAGGGGACCCAGCAAAGCTGTATGCTCAGATTCTTGCAGTATCTCTTCTTTCCTTCCTCCCAAGTATGAGGCAAGGTCTGTTTTGAAATGCGGATCATACGACTGACCATTAGATAAGTTAAGTCAGAGAATTTCTTTATGGCCCAAGACAGAAAGGAATAGGAAAAGTGAAATAATTTTAGGTTTCATGGCTTGCTTTAGGGAAAATGGGTTCTGATGTCTATGAAAGTCTGGTTACTGTGATTTGCTTTGGCAGGAAAAAAAGAAGCAGGAAACAAGAAGCCAGGAAGCCAGGGAGGAACTTTGTTTCTGAGGCTGCCTTTGAGCCTTTCACTTTGGGATGTTATTTCTGACTTGCCACGCTGCCCCAGTACCGTCATCTTGAAAGACTTGTTACGTCAGGAGGCGGACTGTGAGCTGCTGTCCTGCTAGAAAATATACTTCCCGGAGATGGTAAACCCGCTACAGTAAGGAATTAAAGAAACCGAGTTTAAACTAAGAGAAGACAATTTATTTAGGGGTGTGAAAAGAGGGAAGAGAGAGAAGATAGAGAGCTACCTGACGAAGTGGGGAGCACTGCAGTCGCTTTTATTGGGTCCTTTCCCTATTGTTGGCCTTTGCAATCTGGTTCGCTCCTGGGCCTCCATTTCTCATAGTTATGTGACTTTTCTTTGAAATTATGAATGGGTGGCTTAGGGCCAGGTAGTGCAGAGACGTAAGAATCAAAAGGGGGAGTTCCTGTTCCTTATGTTAATCAGATTACCTGGGGACCGGTCAGGAACCAGTCTCTTTGCCTTTGTCTCTGTAAAGGTTGGAATCTGGCTGCCTTTATGTTTCTAACTATTTGATTACAGCTGCCTGGCTTTCTGAGTCTAATGAGGGCTTTTCCCTATCTTTCCCCTACCTATGGGGACCCCTGTCCCTACAGACTTAACTAATAATTTTAAAGGGGAGGACTTAAAATGTTTTCATTTTACATGGTGCCCTGCACATTCTGTAGCTGGTCCTAGGAACAGGAATTGTGTTCCCAATACTGTTGCAGTGTATACGATTCCGGATGTTTTTCTGGGAAGGAAACCATCACAGAGATGGTCAGGTCTATCTGAGCTCGGGCTTGCAGGGTGAGTAAAAGTTCAGAAGGCAAAGAAAAGAGTCCCATGTCGAGGCACACAGCACGAATAACGAATAGGGGGTCACACAAATCACCTGTCAGGGGTGGAAATGAGAGGTCCTTTCTGTACCTGCTGTGTACAGCGCGGAAAGCTGTGAGCTGGATGCCAAAGGACCCTGCACACCTCAAACTTACTCCTCAGTCAATGAAGGAACTTTGGACTTCGTTTAAGAAGTGCAGTGGCAGGCTCAAATTTTGTGCAAACACTCAAAATGGGTTGAATTGGAATTTTGAAGGGTGGTATTTTAGCTCAGGCCTGGCAGATGAATGCATATGCAAATTTTATTCAGTCTTGGTGTTTTTATGCAAAATGAACACAAATGGTCTTCAGCATTACTCCCTGGGGGAAATGCTAATGTAGCCCACCAAGGGAGGAATCCGTAGGTTTGATAAGAGCTGTGTTCATTTTAAAATATAAGAATTAGCCTCAAGAACTAGATGGGAAAATCCAGACGTGAACAGAGAGAGCTCAAGTCTGAAGTTCAAAGCTATATCCTGCAGACACCAGAGCTGTCCTCAAACTGTACGTGGATCTGAAAGGGAAAAACCAAGCAGGTGTGACAAAATATTTTATTGGATTATTAACTTGTGCAACTCCTCCTTTTATTTTTCTCTCCCTGCTGATTTCTTTCAAGTGGGTAACCAGGTGTTGAAGGATAATTTTTTTTTAAAAAAAGGTAGAATTATGACTTCCATATAGATATAAAAATGAACACCTGCTGAAGGTTTTATTTAACTCATTAATGAGGGAACTAGTAAGGCTGTACAACTGTTTTGAAGAAAAATTCAAAGTACAGTGCTTTTATAGATTAGTGATGCAGACACAGATTTACAAATAGGTGCACAATAGATTGTACTACAGTGAGGAAGAAAATCGGTTTTTCCTGCTCTGGACAGACTTTCCATCTGTACAAACAGGCAACATTCGCATTACTTACAAGTTAATTTTTATCTCCACAGAGCTGTAGAATAGCAAAACAAAGGCATATACCTCTATAGCATAAAGTAGTTTCTGGAGAGATTTCAGCATTCCACCGAAAGGGTGTTTAGCCTTCTCTTGCACATTTCAAAGTCTGAAAATTTTCTTTATGGAGACACTTTTGTACCTCCTTGCCCCTGAAGAAGTTTGTGTCACAGGCTCAAAGCCAGTAGCCATCTGTCATGTGCTTCCTTTCTTCCGTTTATGAAAAGATGAACCCCTGGAAGAGGTTTACTGGCAGCCCAAGAGTGGAGGAGGAACTCGGAGCCAGGCAGCCCAGGAAGCAGGACACTTTATCACTTGGAGGCGGAGCCCTATGCAGGTTTCAAGGCCTATAAGATATATTTTACCTTCCTGTACCTATAAGTTTTAGGACACGCAAGTGGAAAGTTCAGCTATAACCTCTAGGGGCTAATGTTAGGATGGTCATTGTAGGGACAGGGGTCCCAAAGGTAGGGAAAAGATAAGGTCAAGGCCTCCTTAGATATTATTAAAAATTAATAACAATTTTGACCTCTATAGCTAGACTCTAAAAGCCAGACAGCTATAATCAAATAGTTAGAAACATAAGGGCAGCTAGATGCTAACAGTTAAGGAGACAAAGGCAAAGAGACTAGTTCTGGGAAGGCCCCAGGTAATCTGATGAACACAAAGAAAACAAACTCTCCCTTTCCATTCTTACATCTGCATTACCTGGCCCTAAGGTACCGCCCATAAGCTTGCCCTCCTTCAAAAGACAAAGGTCACAGGGCTGAGGGAAATGGAGGCAGAGGTGACAGACAAGCCCAAGAACCAATCAGATTCCAAGGGAAAAAACCTCAATTAAAAAGGGGCTACAAGGAAGGGCCCACGAGTATTTCGTTTTCAAATGCTCCCTGCTGGGTGAGTAGCTACCTATCATCTCCCTTTTCCTCTTTTTCACCACTTTTAAATAAATTGTCTTCTCTTAATTTAAAGTCGGTATCTTTAATTCTTTACCGTAACTGGGTTTACAATCGCGGGGAAGTATATTTTCCAGCGGGGCAGCAGCTCACAGTCCACCTCCGGATGTCACAGTCATGGAATCTGTCATCTGGACTAGGACGTGTCTGAAGCTTAAAGGTGGTTGTGTGTGAGCACATGAACCGGGATGACCTCAAGGAAAATGGGGTCGAGGGTTTTGTCAGCTGGAACGACCACAGGACGGTTCTGTAAGCACGAAATAGGAAAGTCCTAAATGCGTTACTTGGGGGTGTATAACAGTGGACAATCTTAAATTGCTGAAAAAAGCAGCTTTATTATGTTTCCAGTAGGTGCTAATTTTAGGAGGTTATTAGCAGCCCCGAGAGTCATAAAAAGTGTCTCCCAGGGATGGTTTTGTTTGTGTAATTATGGGGTTTAAGTATTTTACAAAAATGAAATAAAATTGAGTGAGTGTTTTTAGGAACAACGTAATAATAACAGAAGGGGAGGACTTTGCTTTTTGAAGTGAGAGTGAAGATTTTTAAATGGTTGAAGAGTTTGAGTTGTCTTGGTTAAAGAACTTGCATTTGAAAGTGGTTTTCTGTGATTCTAACAGTAAACACATCACTGAGGAAGGTCTTGTGTGACATTCAGAGCCACTCTAGAGACCATCATGTGATGTAGCATCACTGTAAGGGCTTCTCTTTTGGTACCACTCTTCAAAGAGACAACTCTCCCCAAGTCGCTTGGAGGCTATTTCTTATGCTCTGGACTTCAAAATATAAAGGACCCAAAGAATCGTCTTATTGTCCACCTTTTATTCTCTTTGTACCACCATTTAGACCCTGAGAAAATCTTAAAAGCAGACATGGGAGGAAAACTATTGCCAGATAAAGCACATTCCTATACTGAACCTCCATTATGTCATAGGAACCTCTAAGATGGGAGGAATAAAAAATTGCTTTACAGATTTGGACCGTAGCCAATTCCAACACTGGATGCAAAGAAAACATAATAATTAATTACCTTCTATCTGTATCATGGCCTGAAAATTGGCTGCTACTCAGTTAAGATGCAGTGGTGAATCTCTAACTGGAAGTGTAGACCTGACCCCTAACAGCCAGTGTTCTGTTGTCTTAGTTACTTTCCTCCTGCTGGGGCAAAATACCTGATACCCATAAGTTAAAGTAGGAAAGTTTTATGTTAGCTCAGACTTTGAAGAGCTGTCAGTCCAGTCAGCTGGTTCCAAGGCAGGGCAACGTGGCAGAGGGGCCTGGTGGAGGAGAAACAGCTCATGGAAGGGCAGGCAGGAAGCGGGACTGGGGATCAAAGGAGTAGGAAAGATATACATACTTCCAGGCCACTCTCACAGTGACCCACCAAGCTCTTCCCACCAAGCTTCACCTCCCAGTATCACATGCAGCTATAAACCCATCAGTAGACTAATCCAATATCACACACTTATGATCCAGTCACCTCCCAAAAGCCCCACCTGTGAGTGCATTTGGATTTGGGATGCATCTCAATATACACCATAACACCCATGGTCTTCTTGGGCAGTCCGACGTACTCATTGAAAACCCTCAGAATAATAGACTTTCAAGTATACCATAAATACATAGGTTTAGGAATAAAATCTCAATAATATTAAAACAAAATTATTAAGACACTTAAGCAACCATCATCAACACACTGAAATCCAAAGTTGAATGGTGGTTCTAATAACTCCCCTGATTGGGATGTCATAATGCAGTAAAGAATGTTTTGCAGAATCTGCACAACTGTTTGGTGAGACAAGCATGTCAGCAGATCCTACTGGAGATAAGGTGCAGATGATCGCTTCTACTGTGGTCTGCTGCTCACACTCATACCTAGAAAGTGTGCCGAGTTTAAATCAGAAGTTAGTGAAAGTCAAGGTGTAATTTGTTTTGCATTCAAGTTTACAGACTCCCTAAATTCTGCCTATGAACTCCGTTAGGGGTCTATGGAGCCATGACTAGCAGCCCCAGCTGCAGGAACACTGTTGTCCTCCATTCTTGTTGGTTGCTAATAACCACGTATGAATTGACTTGACCGTACCAACCTTCAGCATCTGAGAGAGTGAGATATTCTGGTTTCAAATCTGTGTTAGCCTGTGAGTAAGCTCTGGCCTTCCACGTTGATTCAGAGCCTTTGTTGAATCATTTCCCAGGGGTCCATCAGCCCCGTAATATTTTCCTTTTGCTCCTTCCTGGCGCCTCAGTCCTTTGTTGGGAATTCAAGGCCTTTATTCACTTTCCTCACGTGGTGTGGAGTCTTGGAATATGCAACTTTATCATCTCTGCTGTTATTGAACTGTTTCCATTTCATCTTTAAATCCGTTTAGTGGCTGCAAAATCCACTGCAGTATTGATATTCAATACTCAAGGCATCAAGGCAGTCAGAGACTGATAAGGCCGCGATGCCCAGGAGAGCCCAGAAGCAAAAGCAGCCAGAGGAAGTTAGAGGTGGTGGCAGTAGCAGCCTCATTCTATGGGAAAGCTTCTTTTTCAGGGAACTGCAGCTAGGTCTCTTCGGGGAGTAGATCTGGGGCTCTTCAGCAAGTAGAGAGGCACCAGAATGAGCATGTGTTCTGTGTAACCTGATCTTTGGTAGACTTCCACCATGACCAGGACTGGGTACTGCAGTGCGGCACTGAGTGAATTTACATCTACACTCAAATCAGTTTTGCTGGGTCATTCTTGATGCCTGTTTCCCCACTTAATTGTAGGAAACTTTTCCCTTCCAGTTGGAGTGATAGACCTTGTAGTTCTCTCAGTGGATGCCATAGAATGCCACCCAGCTCCTCGTTGCAGGACAGAGCTGTGGGGGGTGCCGGTGCTGATGCTTTGGGTCGATGTCTTGTCCGAAAGCCACTTTGCTTGCCTCATGTCCCTTTCTCAAGGACACCTGGCAAATACAGGGATGGAGGGAGACCCAGAGGCACAATATTTTGGCATCATTGACCCAAGGCGGGCTGACTCCTCTGGGACATCCCAGCTCAGGGCAACTCAGGGATCTGCTGGCCTTCAGCATGACGTGTTACAGCTTGTCTTCTCCCTCTGGTTGGTCCCGCTTCCAACTCTTTCCTGGAAGGAGGTGCTGCCAGGACTTCCTGCAAGCAAGTCTCCAGCTCAAGCTGTTTCTTGGCCAGTGTCACCCTGTCTGCACAGTTCTGATCCTCCGTCCCCACTTTGACTGTATTGCACACGGATTTGTCTGCCTTTTCTTCCCTGTGCAGAGCTCCTCGTCTGCTTTGGCCATTGCACTCAGCATTCCTTTTCTACTTTTCTGCTTCTGTCCTCAGCCTGGTACATGCAAACTCTTCCTTCGCCTTGAGGGTCTCACTCAAATCTTGTCCCCTAAGTGAGGCTTTTCCTTCCCCGATTCTGCAAATAGTTTTCTCCAGGCCTTTCCTTACTGCGCTCTTTTCTTCCTCCACAGGCTCATCACTGAAACTTTCTTGTCATTTATTTGTTTACTTTTATATTGACTCTCTCTTCTGAAATGTGAGTTCTTTGTGGGGTGACATCTTATTTCTCTTATTTACCCACAAATCTCTGTACTAGAATAGTATTTACCAAGAAGTAAGCACTAAATTACACTCTTTGAAGTAATGAAGAAGAAAAAGGAGAAAGAAACAAAAAAGTAGTCTAGATTTATTTATACAATTTTCCCCTCTCTCTCCATGAAATACTCAGCTGCTTACTTAGTTTATAATTTTGCTTCATTCTTAGGGAGTATTTCTGCCAATTCCTCCTGAATTTATCATCTCTCATTGTCTTCTGCTTCTGTAATATCCATTTTCAAGAATTGAATGGAGGATAATAGCCACACATAAAATTAAAATTAACATTAATAATAATTACCTCTTATTGACTGTCTATATTTGGTAGATGCTTCATGGTCTGTTTTATAATGTTACATATTTAACTGCTTTATAGTTGGTACATATTTAATCCTCATCATTACTCTTTGGGATAGTTATTATCCTCCCCCTTATTAATGATAAAAAGGAAGTTGGAAGAAATTTCAGAACTTGTCAAAGATCACACAATTCCTATATGGTAGTAGAAACAACACAGGAACCCAGTGTTTGTTTGTTTTTTTTTAATTAGTACATATTTGCAGTTCATGCAGTTTTCAATCATCTCGGGGAGTAGTAACTTGGAAGATAAAATAGGTAAAACTTGAAAACATAGGTGTAGAAAGGATTTTCTAGACAGAACCTCAGTTGCACAAGAAATAGCAAGATCAACACATGGAATTATATCAGACTAAAAAGTTTCTGTACAGCAAAAGAATCAATCAGTAGAATGAAGAGAAAAGTTCCTTTTCTAATAAGGAACTTGTTACAGGTTTTTGAGGTTGATGCAATGAAAAGCATACACCGTGTTCAGAACCAAAGAGCCCTGAAGCCCACTACTGAAGCCCACTACTCTCGTGCCAGGTTCTCTTGGACTTTGTCTCGCCCCTCCCCCACCCAAGGGGCTCAGCTTCTTCGCTACTAAATGGGGGTTGAAATGAAACTTGTCAGTTGATGATGGTAAAGTTAAATGACAGTATATATAGATATCTGTCCTATGGCAGGAACTCCCAAAGGCTTGTTCCCTTGTGAATATGACAATGAAAAACCAGTGCAAACTTGCCTAGCCACGTTCTTCTGGGGCCACTTGGAAGTGCAGACGTTTCAGTCCTGCCTGGCAAAATTCCACATATTGTCTGAAGTCCGGTGACGTGTGTGTTCAGCCACATACACAAACAAGCCCGGAGGGTAGAAATGTGACAGCATGACAAGCTCTGGGGTCACACGGACCTCGGACAGAATCTCGTCTTTGTCAGCTGCCCTGTCCAGCTGCCACGTGCCCTCTTGCTTACTTTGTGCGGAGGCGTAAATGGTGCATTCTCTCTGATCCTACGTTTTTTTCATCTGAGAATGAAATGAAATATTACTGATTAGGTGTTTAGCATAGAATCCTGCTGCTGGCAATGCCCCTATTATTATTAAAAATCGGTACATAATATTCAGTAATAATATTAGGACTTGGTGTTTTTAACTGGGCTCCTCATTGCGCACACAGAAGCCTGGCGTCTCCAGGGTAGAAGATATAAAACATGTGAACACCATGAAAACAGGCTTGATGCCTTCGCCTTCACCCCAGACTCAACCCCACTTCTCAGCCTGAGCTTAGAGCAGCACCCGCTCCAGGGGGCAGCTTAAGACACACGGGTTGGTGCCAATTTGGGCTCAGGGCTCAGCCACATTGGGCTCCCAGGAAGGTTTTAAAATAATAGATTTCGAGCCAAGCATGGTAGCCTATGCCTAGAAACCCCAAATTCTGGGAGGCTGAGGCAGGAGGATGATGAATTTGAGTCTAGCCCAGACATCTTATTGACTTAGAGAAACCCTGTCTCAAAAAAAGGAGAGGAGGCCTGGGGATGTAGCTCAGTGCCAAAGTCCTAGATTCAGTCTCTATCACACATACACACACACACACACACACACACACACACACACACACACGCACACACAGTTTTCAGGAGTGCGCTCCTGGTGATTTTGATTTGAGGCTCTTGGGGTGGATCCCGAGATGCTGAATTTAAGAAGAAAAGCAAAACCCCATACTTGTTCCTAAGGCTCAGCTGGATTTGAGAGCCACCTGTTTGACTCAACCAGACTGAGACACTCGATTGTCTCACCCCTGCCGCTACCGAGGGAGCCCTCACTGGTGCCCGCCACTCCAGGAGGCCAAACTCTTTCCTTTCAGGGCAGCCTTTCCACCGTCATCTGCTTTCTCTGGCTAATTTAGTTTGCCATCTAGGTCACATCCAATTTGCTAGGATCTCAATGTAATAATTTATTTTAATAGTAAGTAAAAAGCATAGATATGGTCTTGAAGCTTGAGAATAATAGGATCGAAGGTGACTTTCGTGACTTTTGATTTTTAGCATGCAGAAGAATCCTGAGTGCAAAAGATAGGATCCATACATTCTCACACGCCTACCCCAGGCTTTTGCCCTGGAAAATGGGCGGAAAAACTAAACTTGATATTTGAGAATTTGGAGCAACTGAGATTGCCTTGCGCAAGGCAAAATGTCCCTTGATGGGCGAATCTCCAAGAGCACTTTCTAAGCTCTGGGATTTGGATGCAAAATTATGGGGAATAATTCCCTGACTGTTCTCCAGTCTGGAAGGAAACGGCTGATGGAGATTGAAGAACAATTCTTTGCCATAGTTATCTTTGACTTAAAAGACCATCTTGTCTTGCTTTTATCTGGGAAATGGCCTTGGATGAAGTTCCCCTCCTCTGCTGGAGCAAATCTTGCTGACGCACTCAGAAAGGCCAGGCAAGCAACTAGCTAGCATAATTGGCAGCGATACTGCATCTCTTTCTCCTTAACATAATTAAATCAGATTATATATAATTACTCCTTTTTACAGGAAACTTTCTGTGAAAGGTTAAATAATTGATTGCTGAGGGTGGGGATTTCAGATATTTCATACATTGACCACGTGTAGAAATAATAATTGGGTGAAGCACCTTTTTCCAAACTGCTTTATACAAATATACATACTTTCCCCCTTCAAGAGTATTTAATGTCTCACCAAAGGACTATAATCAAGATTACCCAAAATGAATAAATGCAAACACAGAACCTCATTTTCATCTTAAAATAATCTACTTGCTTTCTCTGTTATTTTTATCAGCTTATCCTTTAAGCACCTAAATTCACCTGATTATAATAAATAAAAGGAAATGATTAAACTCACTGAAAACTTGCAGTATTGAACTTTCGTTAGGTAAAAGTAAGCAAAATGAGGAAAATGGAAAAGAACTAATTAAGCTGTCAAGACAACCTTTTCCTGAGTTTCCTCCATCCTACTTCATGTCCTTCTCCTCTTTTGATCTCTCGCTCAAATATATCTTTGCTCTCCTGACTATAGTAGTTGAAATAGTCCCCAAAGTCTCAGATAGTTGTTTCTTACGGCAGAAGAAAAGCCAAGATCCTCAGCGATAGCTCTGCAGAGCCCATTCCATGGTTGTCTGTCTCTAGCTTTTTCTCTTGCTTTTCTGCTTCTTCCCTCTGCTCCAGCCACACTGGTCTTGTATTATTTCCTGTGATGTACTAATGAGGTTGCTTTCAAAAAGCTATTGCTTTATTCTTCTTGGGATTCTCTCTTTACGTGGCTTCCCCGTTTCCTGCCTTAGCTAATACATCATTTATTTCTTGACTTTTTGAAGGACAAAGGAAGCAGTTTTGGACATTGCTTATTTCTGTCTTCCTTACTACGGACAGATGTAGACTTCCTTACAATTCCAAATTATGTTTGGAAAAAGCCATGTAGATAGAAGCAAGTTAACATTTAGATTTACTGGTTATTATTTATTGGTTATTACTTACTGTCAGTATCACCAAAACATTAATTGATAATTTTACAGGAAATCAGAAAACAAAGTAAATAATTAAAAAGAACACCGGGTTACAAAACAGGGCACTCTGTGGGACAGTCCCAGTCTTAACCATGCATTGTAAAGCAATAGTGTGGGGAGCCTCCTTCCTGATGCATTCGAGAGCTTAATGTGTGGTATTTACCAGGATTACTAAGTAAGAAGTCACCATAAGGATCGTAGTTTTCAGTGTTCCCTTCCTCCATGCTCATCTAACTCTGCAGCGCTTAAATGAGTTCTGCACATTTGCACATTCATGGTCAAGTGCTTTGCTTCTTCTTGAATCCTTTCAGTTTTGTAAAGACTGTTATTATTCAGTTAATTACTCAAATATTTATTGGGTGCCTACTGAGCTCCTGGTTTTGTGTTCTATCCTGGACACATTAAGAAAAATAGGAAATGGTTGATGAACTTCACCTGGAAGAGTGGCCAGCATCCCTTATTATTGGGAAGTTTTGATTCAGTTTATACCAAGTGCTGGGTAGGGACATAGGTATTTTTCAAATGAGAAAGGGATCAAGAGATGGAAGAAAGGAGAGGGAAAAGGATGGAAAAAGGAATGAAGATGTGTGATGTCCATGTACCAATTCCACAGAAGGAATGTAAACATTACATACTACAAACATGTGCCAATAAAAATGTGAAAAAGATTAGCATTCACTGTATTTGTTGATCACATCTCAGTGGTGTGTGTGTGTGTTTATGTGTGTGTGTGTCTATAAATTCTAAGGCATGTCTGTGCTTAGATCTATATATCTACATACAATCATGGGATTTATGACTACTACAAATGCAGTCTCTATCAGCTGGGTCACAAGTCACTTCTATACCCCAGGTGATATTGGTCATTTCAGCATATTTTTTAAAATGGTGAATAGCAAAATTCAGCTCTATTATAATCTTATAGGACCACCATCCTATATGCAAGCATTGTCTGTTTCACTGACTATAGTGTTGCTATTAGGTCCATGATTATATTCAAATTATTCAAAAATCCATTGTCCCTACGCTAAATGGAATCGCTCAAAAGTCGTGTGAAATGTGGAACAACCCATTGTCAGGCGAGGCTTGTCCAATATTTCTGAGAACATTTAGCATCCTTGACCCACGAAATGCTATTAGTGCACCTAAATTATGTGACAATAAAATGTTCCTCAAGATTTCCAGTACATGCCCTGGAAGATGGTGTTGCCCCGATTGAAAGCCATTGCGCGGAGGAATGTGGACAGAGCATTCTTTCTCCGATTTTAGTATCAAAGTCATTCTGGGCCAAAGCATGTTAGTTATCATTTGTGTGCCTTCTCCAAAGATTTAGGTTGTAACAAAGCTAAAGTCCTTCCCTCAGTAGCTGGCAGGTCAAGATGAATGTGCGCTTACATGTAGACACATTAACAGAGTCACCTATGCTTTTTCTACTGTCTATTTGGACTTTAAAAGTGTGATTTTATCCACAGGGAATTTACAGAGTAAAAAATTTGAGGAAGAAAAGGTAAAAATCAATCTTCTTTTGCTACAAGTGTCTTAGTCCCATTATTGTAAGATGTGTAAAAGTAGTAAATTTACAGGAAGGTCTAAGTAATTGCAAACAAGGTGAAGAAATTTACTTCTAACTGGCAGGGTATTATCTCTCTAGACTGAACCTTACCGTAGACTCATTCAGCTGCTCCTTTGGTTGCTTGGCTGTCAAGGAAACTGGAGGAAGATTTGAGGGCAAATGTTAACCTGAAATACATGCACAGCTGCATACAAATATCCAGGGTACAATTCTGCTTTACCTGGGCAGAAGACTTTAATCATTCTTCCAAAGTTTTGGCTTCTGGTAATAAATAAGTTTCTTTCTTAATGATCAGATTCTCCTTCCACAGTCTTTCTGGTTTTTTTCATTAATTAAAAAAAAAAAATTCTTGGCTACTGGATCCTTGTTTTTCAGGCAGGTAGAAGATTAATGATCATCTATGACTGTAGCAAGCTATAACCGCTTGGTGCCAAAGACTGTTGATTTGAAATAAGGGAGGGAGATGGAATGAGACACTCTAACGGTCCTTCTAGGGTCAAGATTTTAGGATTCTGCACTGCTGATTGTAGCTGAATGACCCTGTATTTAATAGCAGGGAATTCCAACAAATTCCAGTTCCAAAAAATAAGCAAAATGCCTCAGGAGCCATCCTGTCGAAAATTAGAAGACCTTGGAAATTCAAATAACCACAGTGTCTTGTTTATCTTGGCTTCAAGTCATGTTTCAGTGGTAAACAATTGTTGGAATCTCAGGCACACCCCTCATTAGCTTTGTGACCTGTGGCCTTGGGCATATTTAACGTCTCGATGTCTTTGTCTTTGTTTTTTTTTTTTTTTAAATATGTCAAATGGAAGTAATATTAGCTTTGACTTTATATGGTTTTGAGGAGCAGTGAATAAATGCACGTATTATGGTCTTAGAATGGTCTCCAGAAAGGTACGACCTCAACGTTATTTGACTTACTATTTGAATACCCGGCTCCCAGCACATGGTGGGAATTTGTGAATATAGCTCCATGTAAAGGCCCTGGGTTTAAAATTCAGTGAATTGAATGGAAGTCATTTCATTGCTAGACGTTTCTTCAGATTTGCCTTTTTCTATTGCCAGGGCTTGACATCGAAAATGCTGCATTCAGCATTTTAGAGATTTGGGTCAGTGATGAATTTCTAAATCACATTGAATCTGGTGATACCTAGCCTCCCACAAGTACTGTGGAACATTTTCTCAGGCTGCCGTTTCTGGCTCTGTAGCAGCTCCCCTGACACATTCCTGGAGTTACCCCATTGTGACAGTTTTATAGTACAGCAATTTTACTTTGTCCATAACCTTGAGCAAGGTGCACTTGGGGTACCTATTATAATGTAACAAATAAAGGCTTGACTCTTCCCATTCATGTCAAATATATGGATTTTTAACCCTGGGAGGATTTTGCTTTTCCATTATAAAAATGCTAAGTATCGTGGGCTTCAGTTTTCTCTAAATGGTGGAGTTCTGCCCTATCCTTCAAATGCTATGGGCTCATACTCTCTGCTTATTCTCTTTCCTGGTTCACGTGTTATGGGAACTTCAGATATGGGTCAATGACAGCAGGGACATAGCTGGGGGACAAGATTGATGAACTCATGCCAGACACAAATTATTTGGGAACACTAAAGAGCTCAGGGGTTTGGGATGTCCCCCAAAGGTCTGTGTGATGTAGGCTTGTTCCTCACGGTGGTGGTATTGGGAGATGGTAGGTCCTTGAGGAAGTAACCTAGAAGAAGGTCCTTAAGTCACCAGAGGCACGTCTTCAAAAGAGATTGTAGACTTTCTTCCTTTTGCTTCCTGGATCCTGATGTAAACTGTTGTGCTCCCCTTGCTCCCGCTGCCCTTGCTATTCAGCATGCTCTCCAGTGGCCCAAAGCAGGGGCCAGCTGGCCTTGGACTGGATTCTCCAAAACTATGAGCCACATTATTTTTCTTTATCTGCTAATTATCTCAGATTATTATTATTATTATTATTATTATTATTATTATTATTATTATTATTATTATTATTATTATTTGGTACTGTGGATTGAACCCAGGGCCTTCACATGGAGCTATATTCTAAGACCTTTATGCTTTTGTTTTGAGACAAAATCTTCCTGTTATTAAGTGGTTCAGGTCTGGCCCAACCTTATGATGCTCCTGCCTCCATCTCTTAGAGTGCTGGGATTATAGGAGTTCACCACCATACTTGGCTTCTGGTATTTTGTTATAGTGATAAAAAGCAGACTAATATCCTCAGTAACCCAGATTAATATTTTAATATCTTAAAAATCAAATTAATGTAAAAAAATTCCATGTTGAACAAAATAGCGCAATTTTAAAGAAAGACTGGGCCAGTAATATTGCCATGGTTAGTCATATTAAAATATAAGACAAAAGAAGAAATCAGGATTATTCATTCTGTCTTTTGGAAAAAAGTGTGACATAGCTTCATCCAGGATGTTTAGGTTATTAATTTTAGTCTGTGGAGACTTGATATTGCAGTGCGGTTTATGAGTAGTATTGAGGGTTTTTCTGGTCCATTCCCTGCTTTTACATCTTGTGCCTATGGCCAGTGCCTTTCTCCCCTCAGGTCAGTCCCTGCCCTGAGAAAGGCCTCTTGTATTGGTCAGTTTTTCATTGCTATGACCAAATACCTGAGAAAACAGAGGAAGAACAATTTATTTTGGTTCATGGTTTCAAAGGTTTCAGTCCATGGTCAGCTGGCTCCATTGCTTTTGGCCTACAGTGAAACAGAAACATCATGGCAGAAAGGGATAGGAAGAGGGAAGCTGCTCACCTCATGGAAGCCAGGAGGCAAAGCGAGAGGAAGGGGCCATGCACAAGATATATTCACCTCAATGACCCACTGCCTTTAACCCACCTTCTAAAAGATCATGCAGTTGTGAACTCATTACTGGATTAATCCATTAATAAATTAGTGCCCTCACGATTCAATCACATTCCCCAAAGTCCTATCTCTGAATGTCGTTGGATTGGGAAGCAAGCCTTCAACCCAGTGAGCCTTGCAGGGGGTGGGGGAGCATTTGAGATCTAAACTATAACACCCATCCATTCCTTGAGTCTTCAGATCACGTTCAGAAAATTGATGGCTGCTCCAGATGAGCGAGGTCCACTTGAGCGAATGGTGGCAAATAGGAGAAGGAAATGAGAGAGCTTAAGTGACTAAAATTGATCCCTGAACTTTAAGGACACTCTGCAAATTTCCATGCTCTGGGCTTTGCTAATGAATCAAGGCAGCTGGGGCTGGACCACCATAGAATTTTGTCTTTCTGGGGATGCTAAAGGAAAGTGATAAACAGAGAGGGACAAAAGGGTGAGGAGCCTGCAAACTGAGGTGGTGGGGACACACCTCTAAGAGTGTTGAGAGTCCATGCACATTCATTGTTTTTACTACGACCCTGAAAGTCAATGTATTCTCTAAGCCAGAGCTGGAGAATTTTTGGAGTAAAGGGTCATATCGTAAATATTTTAGCCAGTTGTGTACATCTGTAATCACAGCACTCAGGAGGCTGAGGCAGGAGGATTGTAGTAAGTGTGAGGCCAGCCCGGGCTGTAAAAAAAGATTAGCCTGAACTACATAGTGAGATCCTGTCTGAAAAAAGCTAACCACAGAAAATAATTTAGACTTGCAGATTACACAGTCTTTGGTACAACCTCTCAAATCTGCCATTTCAGTGCAAGCAAGAAATGATAATACTATAAATGAAGGGGCATGGTAGTGTTCCAACGGGACTTCATATTGGGCATTGATTGGTGCCTTTCATGCCATTTTCATTTTTCAAGTTTTGGTTGTTTCTCAACCACTAAAAAGACCTAGAAATATGCAGAATACATTCTAAGCAGTTCTCCCACAAAAACAGGTGGCTGCAGGATTTGGCCTGTGGGTCGTGGTAGTTGATTGTTTCCCACTCTGGGCTGAAGTTGAAATGCGTTCTCATTCTTATGTTTGAATCCATGATTGTATTTCAGAAAAGGTTTAAAGTGCCATCTTGATGCATTAAATTTTAAAAATGTATTCCATTTTTAAGATGACAGTCACACTTTTTATGTAAATGTCGAGGGAAAGAAAGTCAAAGGGCACCTCCTTGGGCCGTTTAAATACACACATAAATAAAGAAATTGTATTTAGGTGTCCCAAATATGCATCCTAACACCTTAGACTTCTTTGTGTTGAGCTGCCTGTAGTTATGTGTGTTTTTCAGTCTGGTCTCACAGGCCAGGAGGACAGAGACTCTGTCCACCTTGTGTCCTGGGCTTCCAGGACATGTTTGGCAAAGAGTAGGATCTCCATGAATATTTGATGACTACATAAACATGTTTCTCCATCCAGAGAAAGTAGCAGAATATTATCATGTTTCAGGTTCACCAGCAATTACCATATTTGTAAACAAGAGCATAATGTTGCAGAGATTTTTAAAGACATTAATCCATTAGGAAAAATAATACTTGCATTCTTCAGCAAAGAGATGCTTCCCAACATCAGTAGACAGTAATAAACCACTCATTTGCCTGATATTAACCACTATCTAACATAAAATCAAAAATAGAGAAAGACTTAAGTGGTTATATATTAATTTTCAATGCATATAAAAAGCTTAGATAAACCAGGAATCCCAAAGTATTTGATATATCAGCGGGCTGGTTTCTGATAGAAATCAGTCACTCTTTGTTAACATAAAAGAAATGTCCCGGGTCTGGTAATTCAATTTTAAAATCAATGCTGTTCAATTATTTAGTAATAAATCCTCTTAGAACAGCACTACACAAGCATTTTGCTATTTTTCAGTAGAGGTTGGAGGGAGAGGAGATGGCAATTTATTGATCAGATGAGATGAGGGGGGACTAATACATTTCTGGAAATGCTAGAGTATATTTGACACTGAATGCTGTTTAGGAATTATCCTAGAATCTTATGTGTACATTACGACCTCAGTTGCAAAGCACTGTCACTTTTTCCTATGGGTTTTTATTCTATTTCGGGTGAAGTTCGAGGGCAGTACATAGCAAAAATTATTTGGAAATCTCTTAGGGAAGCATGATATTGGAAACATGCGTAGAACAGGCTGATGATTTCCACCTGGCCACTTTTGCTCCTAGATGCAAAGCCCTCTGTCTGTCTAGGCGAGCACTAGATGAAATGGTTTGTGGTTTTGGGGTGATAGTATTAGAGAAGAGACTTCTGTGACTTTATGTCTCCGTGAATCTGACTTTTATATTGTGCGGTGCAACTGAGAAAGGGGGTCTGAAGGAAGAAATAGCAAATCTGGGTTTCCCGTATCATGTGTAGTCGGGGATGGTTGCTCTGTGGTTGGAGAACACTGCAGCTTTCAGGTTGGACAGGGAGTTACCTGCCTTTGAAGGGCACGGTGGAAACTGTTAATAATTGACCTCCATTTAGCCCACTTCCTGGGTTTGTGGACTCGCCTTCCTTCCTTGGCACACATCTCTTAAACTCTACGCTCACCAGGTGTTCATTTCCTCGTGCTTAAATTTGTTAATGGTTATTTTATTTGTTATTATGATATGACTTAAATATGTAAACAAATTGTGAGTGTGAAAAGAGAATTTTCTCTATGGAGACAGAATCTAATGTACTTTTGGAAAAAATGATAGACAGAAAATGTTATCAAATTCAGTGCAAGGGAAACATGTTAAGACAGTGAAAACATCCTAAAACTCCAGGAGCCTGCATTCCGCTTACACTAAAACTTTTGAAGGCCTTACACAGTTTCAGAGGAGTGGAGCTGGATGTTATACATTGCACTTTTGTGTGGAAGAAAATGAAGATTTCCAGTCGCCAGATCCACCCGCAAGGCCTGTATTTTGTGCCCAAAATGGGAAACTTGCGGATTTATGTTAAGTAACTTTTGAAAAGTTAAAATAAACTGCTTAGTGCAGAGGCTGTGAGTTGTCTGTATTTATTCCCTACATCTTCCTTTAGTAACAGAAATCCTGCCTTCTAGCTGGGCCGTAGCACCTAAGGTAGAAACTAAATTTCCAGATTTCTGGGTGAGAAATCGACTTCTGTCTGCACTAATGCACTGTATTTTTGTGGTCTCTTTGTTATAGCAGCATAGAAGGTACCGTAAAGGTACCTTATGTTAAAAAATTGTTCATATTTTACATATACAATTTTTGCATTTATTTATAAATATATTGCATATGTTGATCTGTGAAAAATGAGCAGAAAATAACTACCCTGACAGTATGATAGAGTGATGTAATAAAATCAATCTATCCATCTATCTATCTATCTATCTATCTATTTATCTTTCTATCATCCACACATCCATCCATCATTTAACAAAAGCCTGGAAAGAAAAACAAAAATTTTAAATTAGTCTATTGACATACAATCGTGCTAAAATCCATTTTGTGAATTTTTCCATGTTTCTGCTTCAGTTTAAACAATTACTTTTAGGAACACATTCATGCATAGAAATAAGTCATATTAGCCTGAAGAACAAACCCAAAAAGAGCTCCGGAGTGGCAGCCATTACCACCATCTCCTCCTCTTTTTGGTGTGGCAACTCAAAAGGGTGTCACTTCCCATGACAAATGTATTTACAGGATAATTACTCTCAATTTGTTAGCACTACATGAAATTGCTGTGTTTGCAGATCAAAAATACTTGATATGCAATTTCATATTAGTGTGGTTTAAAATATTATCTATAGAATATTATTTAATCTTAATGAAATTTACCAATCCCTACAGATTTGAATATTTTAAATATCTTTACTCCAAAAAGGCCATTTGTTTTGAAAGACTTTATGACTGCAGGCAGTAATGCATTTTATCTTTCCAAACTGGGGAGGTCTACTGTCAGAAAGGCCCATATCCAGAAGATCCCCAAACTCGATACAACGCAAGCTGATGCTGTTGTGAAATTCTTAATGATTTTTGAGCAACGGGTCCCAAATTTTTACTTATATTAGGCTCCACAAATTCTGTAGTTGGCCCTGGATTGGAATATTCTCAAAACCCAATGGTCTATCATTTCAAGCATGCATATAAAGATGGTATTTTTGGAAACCCCAAGGGAGCAGTCAGATAAAATTGCCCTCATTTTCTAAACCATAAACCTGGGCACATTAACACCAGCCTCGATGTCACTGGGAGCGTCTCAGGGGATGCAGTAGGTGGCCTTGTGTGGGAGGTAATGGAAAACATCACTTGGTTCTTCAAGAAGAGTGGGGATAAAGTTACATAATTTCCTGGGGTTTGAATGGGCACAACGCTCTCATTACCGTGCTCATAAACTTTCCATCTGCCCATCAAGAAGAACAGGCATGCTCCTTGCTTGCTTCTGGAATGGAACTGGAAGAGAATAAAACATTCTGACTTTTGTATCTCTCCCAAATACAGCAAATATGATGCTTGTTAGGTGTGAGTCGTGCCTTATTAAAACTGTGCTGTTAGCAGAAGGTACCTAAATCTACCTCTGCTCTCTGCCAGAGTGACATCCTTTCCCTGCCGGAAGCCAGGAAAAGGAGACACAGAGGGAGAACCCAGACTTCATTTATCAATTACACTGCCCAGACACCTAGGCCTTTGGCCTGCCATATTTTTGAGGGACCATTGTACAGTCTGTTGACATCTAAGACCATTTCCCAAAGAAACATTCTTAGGATGTGCAGACTGATCTCAATGAGTCCTTGTTTTTATTACATTATCTCCACGTCATTTCCTTACTTAAATCAAGTGATATTCTATCGTCTAATATATCTCCAGTGTGGAATTTATCTTTAAGGAAGTTTAATCCTTTGGCATAGTATTCTTACACTTAAAAATATATCCCAGGTAAATAATTATTCATATTATAAAAACACTTATTTTCTGGGAGTGGTGGTGCAGACCTGTAATCTCAGCATTTGGGAAGCTAAGGAGGGAGGATCACCATGAGTCTGTAGCCAGCCTGAGCTACATAGTGAGTTCAAAGTCAGTCTGAACTATCTGGTGAGATCCTATCTCAAAAGAAAAAGAACACTAATTTCAGGATTGAATAAAATTCTTTCAAAAATGCTGCTCAGCAATAGTAAAATGTTTAGATTATGACAATTCCATGTAAAGGAAAATTAGAAATCCCATTTAAAAAACGTTGATAACAGGGCAAGATTTTATCTCAAAGTATTTATCTGCTTGTTGCCTGTGCATTTAGCTACCCAAGACTGCACCAAAGTAAAAGCAATAGTCAAAGATCTCATGGTTGTAACAATGGGGTAACTATTTGGATCCGTACTTGGAGAAGTGAGGAGGCTGGAGGAAAGAGAGATGCAGGATGGGCTGGAAACTGAAAGTCTGGAGTTGGGTGGTCAGGAGAGACCATGCATGCTTAAAACAGGATGGGGGAGAAGGAAAGGATTTTCCATGACAAGAAGCAGGGTGCAGAGTAAAAGGCTTTCAGGTCACCAGTGAAAGCGCCCCGAGTGAGCAACTTTGGGCCCTCTCGACCTCCTCAGTAGAGAGCACCATGGTGATGAACACAGGAGAAGGGATGGCAGTTAGAAGGGAAACTTGCGATCCTGGCCCGAGTAGAACTGGGCAGAACCCATCAGAAATTTCTCTCTAAGTATGGCAGCAGTAGGAGAATCAAATAGCAATGACGTGGTCGTAAGTTCTTCTTTCTTAGGACGTGTGACAGTTACCAGATTCATTTATTCATTCAGTAACAGTTTCATAAACACCTTTACTTTTGCCACATACCTTGCTAAATATTGTCTAGAAAATGTTGAACACAACAGATTTCTGCTCTCAGAGAGAAATAAAGGGACTCTTGGGTCAGTGCAAACAGAATACAATAGGAGAGAACGGTGGTATTACGTTGGGATGACACTTTTCTGCACGGAAATATAATACCATTAATGTGAATAGTTTCCTGAGGCATTTTGAATTGTCCTGGCCTCGCCCGTAGGTCAGTCTTCAATGCATGCTTAGAAAGAGAGGTAACGGATGGTTTGGATTTGATTTCTTTCAAAAATTGATTTCGAAACTTGGGGGAAGACCTTTAATTTCTCCATTAAGTCTCTAAGTGAAAGTTCTCAGTCGGAAGTGCTGATGGCTTCTTTGCTGAAGTCAGTTTTGAGATGCATAACTAATAATTACTGTGTATTAAAGACTTTTCCATCATTCACTTAAAAATATAGTCACAAGGGGTTGGGGATTTAGCTCAGTGGGAGAGTTCTTACCTAGCAAGGGCCTTGAGTTTGATCCCCAGCACCCTGCCAAAAAATATAGTCACACTCATATTTCATGTAACATAATAATATGCATTATGATACCTAGGAGAGAAAACTCTGAACTTAGAGTCATATCATTGGGAATTACTGTGAAACATAGATCCAGTTTTATCTCTCTCACTCACTGTGGATTACCGATAAGGTACTTTGCTGAATTATTTTTTTTTTCCAAAATCAGTTGCCTCCATGAGAGATGGTACATTTGAGTATTATTTTTTGTGACTTTATCAGCTTCATGTTGAAAACATTATTATTTTGTATTAGTGTATGTTGTCACACATAATAGTTTTGGAGAACTGGGTCATGCACATAACATATCTGGATCTTTGCTGGTCTGCTTCACCCCTCTTCTCTACCTTCTCCACCCCCATCTCTAAAAAATCTACCTTCTTGTTTCCTAGCACCTCTCCCTTACCCATTTATTTATTTATTATTTAGGTTTTTGACATGAGCTATACAATATTTAACTCTTCATATCTGACTTATTTCTCTTAGGATTATGGTTTTAAATTCCATTCATTTTCCTGCAAATGGCATTATTTCATTCTTCTTCATGGATATATATATACCAATCACATTTTATTTACTACTTTGTTTATTGACAGTATCTATTACTGTTTCCAGAGCTTAGCTATTGTGAATTGTACTGCTATAAACACACATATACATGGAACCGTTATTTTCTATTTTGCTTTTGTTTATAAACATTTACCAATATAAAAGATCATATCAAAAAACATTCCCTTCCACTTTTACTTACAGAATATAATTTTTTTTGGCTTTATATCTTTTTTTAACTTTTATTTTAATGGTACATTTTAGAGGTATATAGTGATAACATTCATCGTAGGGGATTTGTACCTGTACGTGATATATCATGCTGCTTCTTTTTCCTGTTCCCCTCCCTTCCCCTCCCCCCTCCTCCCTACTTACTTAGAGAAGTCCATTTTTTCCTTCCATTCCTTATTTCTCTTGTCCCTCTGTTCCTTTCCCCCTCCCTTGTTCCCCTTCCCATTTGAACACCTTCTTCCCCTTCCCAGATAATACATTTTAGTCTTTATTTACACTTTCAGTTTCTCACACAAGAGAGACAATGCAATATTTAAACATGTGTAAGGATATACATTTTAGTATGAGTGGTACCATGCAAAGTCATATGGTGTTACTTGTCTGGCCCAAACTGAAATGGTCCACATGAAAGATAATGAAGAGTACGGACTATGGAGAGTTAGGGAATGTATGTCACATCTAAAGCAGTTCACTCCAACACACTTGACTCTTAACTTTTCTTGCTTAATTACCACCATCATCTAACTTGCTTCCAAAGCCTTGCCTTCCAGTGATATGGCTTTCATAATTCAATGTTTTTTAAGCTTTACTCTCTCTCTCTCTCTCTATATATATATATATATATATAATATAGATATAGATATAGATATAAAATATCTATACACACATATACATGTATATACATAAGTAAATGGATATATATGAGTAGAATACCTAATTGGTCATCCATAATCATTAAAGGAACATGTTGCATTCTTGTGGCAAAAGAGCTGGAGGACACAGAAATTTTAGGGAGGGAAGTGGGGCTTGGATCACAGAAGTTTCAATGACTCCTCCATACCTAGAAGTAGGGGGAGTCATTGAAATTGGATTTAGTATCTTTTTTAGCTTGTTTTTTTCAGAGAGTTGGGCTAATGTCTTCACTAATTAAAACTCCTCTGCTTACCATTCATAGAAGTCCCCACTCAAATTGACTTAAACAGAAAAAAAGATTTGGTGATGAATTTATATAATGAAAAGTTCTCAAATTAGAGTTGATTTTCAGTGTGGCCTGATCTAAAGACTCAAAGAACATCAGGGTATCAGATCTCCCTTCATTTTTGTTTTACATTCTTTTATGTTGACTAGATACTCAGGTTCTGAACAATAGCAAGAATGAGGCCCTGAAATGCTTAACCCACATTATTCCAGTTTCCAGAGCAGGGGAGAAAAATGTGTACTTCTGTTTCCAATATTTCTCCAAATGAATTAGCTGTCTCTCCACTTCTAGGAAATTAAGTCCAAAACAGCAAGGAAGAACATATGTCTGGGAGGGGATCTCCTCTAGGATGATCTCAGACACTAGAGGACAATGGTTGCCACTTTTGGGATGCCAGCACAAATCGATGTATAGGGGATGTCCCCAGTGAATCCTAGTGACCGTCTCTAAAAAAGGAAACCTAGAGTGACCTTTTAAAAAATAATTCAAATCCACATGTTATTTGTGAAACATTTATAATGCCAATTCATCCTCGACCCCACTTGGATGGCCCTGGCATTTGAGTGTTCCAGGAAGAATGAGTTTTAGAGCCTCAAACTATTCTTGGTTTGTTTGTGATGGCTAAGAGGTACTTTGGTTTAGTTCTCAGTGTTTAGTTAATGTTGGGTCACTTAAAGTGACTCTCCTGGGGAAAAAAAAACAGAGTGACTAGACATTTTGTGACTGAAAATAACTATACCTAAATTCTGTGTATTTTGGGAGGAACTTTCTGAAGTTTTCTGGCTCTCTGATTTCACATCCAAGCCCCGGGGTCGAAAGAGGAAGGACCATCACTTAAAGCCATAGTGCAAGCACTGTGGATTGCAAAGAACAATCAGTTATTGTTAGAAATTGAATCACTATTTCCCAAAGCTTGTCTGGAAAGAAGCATCCCATCTTCACAGACACAGTGAACATTTGCCAGATTTAGTGTGGTCTGCTGGAGGGTTTATCCAGCCTCAGATTCCAAGGAGAGGAAAACTTGGTAATTCAGCTTCCTTCATAGAATGCACGTTGCCCAGAAATCCAGAGGACGCTTCTCAGCTTCCAAGGCAGGAATCTCTCTGTGTAAGTAGTTGGTCAATCGAAGAAAAGACTGCTGGTGAAGTTCATGCAATTCTTCACTCATTACTACCTAATTTTGCCACCTGGGCCCAAATTAGGTGAGTTTGTTAATGTAGATATTATTAAAATCTTACACATTTCTAATATACAATGCTTATGTATTGAGGGAAAATTTAACATATATTAGGAAACCGGAGCTGTCAGCCTCAAGATGCACCAAACCCTAAATTATAATTTAAACCAAGCAGAAAAATAGAATTTGAGGGCTTGCAATTCAGGCAGAAGCAGTTTGAGTGAGAAGCATACTAAACATTGACTTTTTCCCCACTGTGAGCCTTACGTAAATGTATTGGAAACTGAAAATACATAGCAAAAGCTGACTTAGTCATAATTCATTAATTCAGGGTTCATAATGCTCTGACCTTGGCTAGACTAACATTTGCATTTGCTGTCTCGTCAGAGTTAGCCACGCTACATAAAAGAATCTCACCAGGCAGCATCTTATCTGTTTATTAGAAGTACTTGAGAGCACAGAAATTACATTTCGTTGAAGTTGTTTTGTAATTTACCTGGACTTCAATTAGTTCAAAATTGTGATGTTTGATTGTATTCTTCTTCATGCCACATGAAAATCTAGCCTGCATTTTAAATATAATATCCTCTCCTAATGAACTGTTTTTATAAAATTAGAATTTTCCCCCTTTGGCAAAGGTCCTTCTTCGAATTTTTATACCATAAACCATAATGAAGTATCATCATTTCCTAATAAAACATTTACCTTTCTGGGTAAACCTCTCTGCACTTATTATTTGTGTTGTGAATAGAGTCATTTCATTAATTAAAACCATAAGCTGTCTTGCCTCTAAGTATAAATTAAGCAGAGCCGATATAATGCTAGCTGGTCATATCTCACCACTGTTCTGGAGAAGTACAGATGGTTCTAAAGTCTAATCAGTGCTCAAGGATCTTGCCAGGTAACTGTATAGCAAGGTGATTTCTAAGACAGACTTCAATAAAAACAAAAGCACGCAAAGAGTAGTTTTCCTACTTAAGTACATTTCCTCATTTGAATACAACAAGGGATGAAATTTTCTCCATTGCTAACTATCTCCACACCTAGCATAAAATCCCACTTTCAAGGCACTTGCCAAGGAAAATGGAGATTTTTTTACTTTTCCAAGGAACTTATCTGCCCTCCATACCTTCTCCTGGTGAGTAATCATGCTGCCTCCCGCTGGACCAGGCATCTAAGATCGTCCAAGAAGATCCCCTGTCTCAGAATGGTTCGTCTCTCAGAATTCCTGTTGTCAAAACCAGAGGGGATAAAGGAGGTTAAAGAGAAACCTGTTTTATATTCAAACTGTTTCTATTAGAAATAATCACAGGTGGAAGTATTGTAGACAGCTAAATTAGATAGAAATTAATATATAGCCAGAGAGAAATTGGGCCCTCAAGAAAGAGGTCAAAGAAACATAAAGACATCAAGACTGTGGCTGGAGGCCTGCCTGCCTCCCTAAGGGATAAACAACAATTTGAGATTATACTGTAATTAGCACCACCTGGCCCAGGGAGTCCAGCTAGGTATCTGATGCCCGAGTGAGTGACCTAAACATCTGGACCCATCCCTTCCCCCAAATGTCTTTGTTCTTTCCATGTACCCTTGCTATGTGACTTGTTTCCTATTGGATCGATATTAGCTCAGCAGCTATCCTTATAATTCTATAGGTCGATTGTAGTTTGACCCACGTTGTACCCATATTGTGACTTTGCCATATGAACTACCCCTGACAAAGGACCTTGGTGGCTACCCACTCAGGACCCTCCTGGAAACCCAGGAGCTATTCTTCTTCCCCTTATTTTCAATAAAATTCTCCTAACCTCTTCCGTTGGTTCACAGCTTCATTCCTCGAAGTTGTGAAACCACGAACGTGGCACATTTGACATCTAACAGGTCGAAAGTTATATTTTTTCTATATCAGAAGAAATGATGATATTTATCAGCCTCCCAGCTATGAGGTCAGTGGAAATCCTAGTACTTTCTCAAAGCTGGAAGTCTCCACGGGGCACTATATAACCTCCCCACCAGCTCAGAAGATATGCTCCTGATATTTAACGGCCCCATAAATTCTTTATTTATCTGGTTTATTTTATAATTGCCCTTCAGTTTAAAACTACTGATCTGTACGATAAGGAGCATGTGGTCATTTATCCACCAAATACTTACTGTTCTATATCGGGCATTGTGGGTATAGAAGTTAAGATGATGAATAAAATCTTTGTAGCCAGAGACGCTATGCTCCTGGATGGGAGCATAGGGGAGATAACAGATTCTTAATGTGAAAATTGACTATTATCAGTATTATTGCGTACCAAAAAAGGTGAGATGGTAAAGCAAGGGTCCGTGCAACTTGTTTTAATTCCGAAGTGAGGAAACAGCTTTCATCTTTTAATATTTAACCTTTCGAGGCAGACACACCTTTACAAGATGGTACTGGAGCCGGTCTTTATTTCAACTTGTTAATCGTATCAATGTCTCGCCTATTTATGGAAAAAGGTGGAATATTTATGGTAATTTCACTTCGGAAAACCTGTGTGTCTAAAAGCTTCCATTCTGACTTAGCAGTCAGGCAGTGTGGCACACTCCATGAGCGGCAGGGTACCTGCGGCACACACCTCACTGTGGGAAGCATGCTCCTGTTGATATCAAAGGGTGCTTTGTGAAGATAAGGTGCCTACCGACTGATAGGTCAGGGCCACCGAGACTCCACATCAGCAGTCTTTCTCCTTCAATATGCACTTTCAGCTTTCAAGACTTTCAAACAATATAGTTGTCAATAATTTACTAAATAATCTCCAATGATTTAAAACTTTCATAGGAATTCGGCTTTGCAGTCTGGTAATGTTTTACATCCTGCAAGCAACTACAAATCAAATACATTTACTATTATATTCCAAGTACTTGCACGAACAGTAATTTCCTAGGGAAAAAAAAGGATAAAAACTGGAAAAATGTTTGCAAAATAAAAACATTTTAACAAGATTTTGTTATGGAGAGAATAGACTCAATGTCCAGCTTGAAAAGAAAAATCAAAGAAGCATCATCTCATTAACCTGGTTTGTGGCGAGATCTTCAAGGGCTAGTTTAACCACATATGAAATTTAAAGGTGAGGAAGACAGACTCTGCTTATTGCCTTTCACTTAATACAGGCTTAATGAACTCGTGTTAAACTCATGGTTCCCTGGTTTACCCATGGTTCCCAGGGCCTTGATGAAGTTTTGAAAAAGTTTGATTTTTCAAGTTAGCAGGAAGACAGAAACATCCTGTTAGCAGCTCAGGTGTGCCAGGAATTACAGAACATAGAAAGTCATGGAATATTGATACATTTTTTGATATTTTCAAACCAATGTCAATTTTTATAACAAATGCTTCGTGATTTTTTTTTTCTTCTCATGATGTGAAATTCATGGGTAATATAACCTATTGAACGATACAATTAAAATGCAGTGTTTTAAATTTAACCATAATTTAAAGGAGAAGAAAATCACTGTGACTTATAATCAGTGTATATTTCAGTACATGAACATTTAATTCTGACAATACAAGAAAACCTAACATGATCATAAACGTTTGCACTTATACATAGAATTGCCTAATCTATACACATCTCTACACATTCGAGGGTCGACTAAAACAGGTATGTTGTATTAGTTTTCATACTTGGGAAATACTGGGATTTTCCAAAATAATAACTAGAATCCTAAACCAAAAAAAAAAAAAAAAAAAAGCTTCTGTAAATTTATCCACAGATCGGGCTTCCGGAAAGTTGAGTGTTTAAAACTGTGCAAATGCTACTTTTATTTTGTATGTGAAGTGCAGTTAGGTTCTAGGCTCAAAAGACGATGAACAAGCGTGTCACTTACGTGGCCGTCCACTGCGACACTTGCAAGTCGCTAAGAATACCGTAGCACCCTTTGCTGTTTGAAACAGAGATGTTCAGTTTCGAATTACAGTCAGGCCCTATTCCACCCTCCAGTCTCTGACAAAACAAAGAAATGTCTCTTCGTGTTCCAAATTGTTCCTTATGTGGCTGTACTATATCTATCGAGAGCCTCCAAATTAGGTCATAAAAGCAAAATGGAGACTGGATCTCTCGTCTGGTTTATTCCGTGATGTCTTTTTGCCATTGTTTCCCAAATTCTTAGACATTTTTAAACAGTCAGGCCACATGGCGATCTCCCCATCACACTCTGACAGTTGGTTGATGACACAGTTTGCTTGTTCCCAGTCATCTAAAATGGAAATGAATGGCAATAAAATAAACCCTGCATGTAGTTTTGCTTTACATAACTACAGAACTGGAAAGAAAAATGATTGTTACATGGAGTGAAACAATCAATCACACAAAGGAAAAAGATGAATAAAAAGCATGACTGTTTTCATCTTTAAATATGAACATGGTAACAGTAAGGGAATTGTGTAGTGAAATGAAAAAAACGGAACCTCAGGTGTTTGTTGGACAAATTTTGAATGTCTCCGAGCATTGAGAAATAGGTGACTAAATGGGGTTTTGCTAATTGTCTTCAAGCACCAACACAATGCTTACTATTACCATATTTACATTTCTGAGAAATTTGGCAGTAAGTACAGGGTTTAGCTTTGCTAACTCAGTTTTTCTTACTCTTGTTTGACCAAAGAATCCTATTCCCAACTAACATCCATTGAGAGTCTCACAATCTAATGTTTAAATTAATGCATTTTGGAACAAAAATGGTATTTTGCTTTTGAAAAACAAGGTACGTTTTTTCACACTTTAGCGACCTTTTGCAAAATGGGTTCAAATTTCCACTCCCGTTTGGGAGCTTTCTGTTTTCTTGTTTTCTATGACGTCCCAGATTCCATACTCTACCATCTCTCAAAAATCCCTCACAGTCTTTAGTGATGGTGGCTTAAGGTCATGCTTTAGGTGAGCAGTAGTCACCAAAAAGCCTGCTGATCACCTCTGGACACAGTACTTGCCCTATGGACAAACCCAACACTGCCCCTCGCTCCCCCGTTCACCACCAGGCATGAGTTTTCTCTTCCTCTGATGCAGAATCCTTTTCTGCCCATACTGAGCTCCGGCTATTCAGCATCACTTGAGTCTGGAAACTTCTGCTTTCTACCACCAAGAAATTGTTCCAATCTCTCCTTCGACTGAGAGTAAATAATACATAAACACATATTATTCTTAAAACTTTTAGTAGAATTTTAATGAGTGATCATTTTGTCATCCAGAAATTAAATATTCCAAATTATTTATCTGGAATTGATAGAGAGAACCTATTATATGCTTAGCGTCCTTAATGTTATGGTTTCTAAAAATTCTAGGACTCAGGTTCCCTTTCAATATCTAGGCCAGCAGAACATCGGTTTGGCCAATGACAAGGCTATAAAAAGGGATAGGATGAGCAAGTGACAGCCCCACCTCATTAGGATGTTTGAGCTTGAGTGAGATAGCTTCTGTGGAATGCTTACCATAGTGCCTGAAACATAGAAATATCTCAAGAGATGTTTAACAGTCTTTCTGGTTTACCATTTAAGGTCTTGGGCTTCCTTGTTTGTAGAATGTAGATAATTATAGTGCCCACATCATGGATTGTTGTGAGAATTAAGTTGGAAAATGTTTAAATTGTCCACTAGTACTCAACATGATGAGTAAATGATCGGTAAATAAATGTTAGAAATGGTGATGCTGCTGCTGATAGAATTAACAGATGAGGCTCCCTTTCTGGTTCTTTTACAAGTTGTATTGACTTGGTTCAATCACTTAGCTGTCCAGTGTCTGTTTTCTTCTCTGTACAATGAGGATAAGAACACGTCTCAGCTCATCTCTCGGTAAATGATCCAGAGCAGTGCCTGGGATAGAAAGGAGATTTGCTAAATTAAACTTGGAAAACTGACTCTTACTGCTGTTCTGAACAGATACACAATGGGTATAGTACAATGTTTACCTCGCCCTTTTCCCCTAATTTGAGCTATCCTGTGTGTATATGTACCAATTCTGTAAGATGCATGAATATATCATGTATGGCAAATATCACTGAGCTTCCTGGGGCCTCACAGGCCCCCCTGCTTCTAAGTAATTCAGTGGACAGCCAAGGCAGAGTCATCTTTGTAACATAAGGTGTCATGGTCCAGCTGGGCACCATCACCGGTTGAATCTAAATACAGGCCTGTGTAGGTAAAGGTTGCCAACAAAGCCCAACATTTGACAAGATTGGAGGTTAAAAATAATCGCATTCAAAAATGGTGGAGCAACGCATTTTAGAAGGCGAAGAATATATTTTAGAAATCTAAGGTCTGCGCTTCTTCTGTGCACTTGCCATCCGTGGTTTCCTTTGCCACACCAAATGTCTTGTTTTCCTTGAAGAGGGGCAGCTAAGCATACAGCAAGGTAGTTTCTAATTGCCCGTCACATATACTGAGGGGTGCAGGGTTAGGGAAATATTGGCTTGGTATGTGGGAGTGAGACAAATGGATGGCTGGGGCTCAGAATTTGCTGGTCTGCAGGTGGAAGGCTTGCTTTTAGGCAAACTGTGGTGATCTTGAGTCATCAGCTAATACTGGGAGGAGTAGTCCTGCTAGGTTCTGTAAAGTCCTCAAATGGCAGAACACCAACAATGCAGAAAACGAGAAAATTCAGCAAATGAAATTGGCCTTGTGATGATTGGATGCTAAATAGTCAAATGCAGAGTTAAGAAAGTGTGACTAGAATGGTTATTCTATCTGGAGGAAAGTTGGGGAGGGGTGGTACAAGAATAGAACTCAAGGTCTTTGTATTGAGTTTCTTCTGCAGTCGTTTTTTATTTTTAGACAAAGTCTTGCTAAGTTGCTATACTGCCCAGACTAGGCTCAAACGTGCAATCTTCCTGCCTCAGCCTCCCTGGATGCTGGAGCTACAGGGATATACTGCCATGCCAAGCTGACTACTTTTATGTTCGGTGCATACTTTGCTTCTTCTCTTTTTGTGAACTGATAGAAAAGTTATAATTCCATGCTAAGTCTGCATCTTGAAGGTTCCTCAAAGGCCATATTTTGAAGGCTCAGTCCCAGCCCATGAGTGCTGCTAGGAGGTGACAGAAGGTTTAGGCCTGGTGGAAGACAATCATTTTATTGAGGAAACCGTGCCCTGGAGGGCGCATTGGGACTCCGGCTCTTCCTCCTCTTGTCTGCTTTCTGGTTCCATGAGCTGAGCAACTTCCTCTGCTGTGTGCCCTTGCTGTGATATACTGTTTTGTCGTAGGCCCCAAAGCAATCAAGTCAAGCAAACCTGGACTGAAATTACCAAAACTGTGAGTCAAAACATACCTTTTCTCCCTCCAACTTGCTTATCTCAGATATTTTGCTAGAGTAGAGAAAAACGAATGAACACATTCCACAAGGGACTCGAGCTCGGTTCCTAGCTGTAACTCTCTAACCCAAGACCTCAGCCAACTTCCGAGCTGGGTCACCTCCATTGTTCCTCCTGTGGGAAGAGTAACAATCTTCACTGTGTGGGCTTGTTGTGATCATCATGGAAAGTAATTACTATAATGTGTCTCACAGAGTATATAGCACACGACAGCTGCTCAGTACGTTTCAGTTATTAATGACTAATAATAATAATAATATTACATTTAGCTGAAACTCAGAGAAAATAAACTCCTGAGTGTACGAGCATGGCAGCCTGGAGGAGGAAAAGACTGCTCGGAGAGGAGACCTGGTCTGAACACTGAGAGGTCCAAAGGAACTGACTTGATCAGAGCACCCCATGAGGGTGTCTCAAAGGAGCAGCCCCAAACCAAGAAGTCTCTGGCTTATATTTAGGAAATCAGTGTAAGAGAAAAAGCAGAAGAAAAACAGCCTGGGCAAGCAAGTGTACCAAGGCCAAGCAGTCCGTCAGGGAAGGAGAAAGGACAGTGGCCAGATACAACATGCTTCACTAGTCTGAACTTGTTGTTTTCCAGCTGTGCTGGGCTTAGCAGATTATGTACAAAGCCATGTGCTTTTGCCTCCCAGGCTCCCTCACAGATGAACCATTCGTTCCTTAGCCAGGTCGCCCACACCTCGAAGCTGTCCTGATAGTGCAGAATTTGAATACCTGCTTGTCTGAAATAGGGTAGATACAATGAAGAATTGCCATAATTTTAAATTCACCATAATTCGGAATCTTTAAATCTACTGGGAAGAAAATCTGTTCCATCTTTATAACCCTTTACTTTCTAGAGTTTCTACAACTCTTTGCTAAAAGGTATTTTTTATCTCAATGACTTGAGAATCCATGGACTTACTTCTGAGTTATGTATTCTTGTTTCTTTTTATTCTGTCATCAGTTTTTGCGTTTTGTTCATGCTGGTGAATTCAGAGTCTGGAAGGCTGCTCAGTCCAAATAGTTCCAGAAACTAAAATGAATTGATGCTGAGTAACCAAACTGGGAGGAGCATTTATTTTCTCGACTAATGAGTGTTCAATTGAATTCTCCATTCTTTCTTTTTCTTTTTCTTTTTTTTTTTTTAACTCTCCATTCTGAAAACGGGTAAAATCAAAGCAGGATTCCCCCAAGTCCTCGGCCAAAGTAATACCTTTTTTTCTTGGAATTCCTAAGGCGTTCTACTTTCTAGTCTTCTAATGAAGCTGTGGACTTCTGGCACCGCTCATCTTTGGAGGACTCATGTTCCTTTTCTTCTTAGACAAAAATGTGCTCCACAGTCAGATCCTGCGTTACTTCTCCTAATCAATGACCCCCAGCTGCTGCACATAGTAGGCACTCAAGAGATTATGGGCATCAGCAGCAGCCTGCTGCTTGTGTTAATGGGAGCCACAGAAAGCCAACCTCGATTTACTTCCAAACTATGCTAATTTACTTTATAATTCTCAGTTTATTATTGTTGTACAGAGGCCATGGAGAATGATAGAGAGCATTAATTTTGAAGCCAGAGTTCCTGAGCTCTGCCATGTGACAGCAACACCTTGGCCAGTAGCCTTGCTCTTCAGGCGTCGATTCCTCCAATGTGCTGTCTCCGTGTAGTTGCTGAGAAGATTAAATGAGCTACATGCAAAGTGTTTAGAACGGTACTCTGCAGTGATAAAGCTACAAATATCATGAAAAAAGGATGAACAGAAGAAAATCGTGCACCTTAAAACATAAATGCCAAATTTCTCTATAAATAACAAAGAAGGAAGAGATATTTAATATGAAGGCATATGTGGGACACACACACAACTAAAACATATAAAAAACGTTTTTAGCCAAGAGCTGGTGGGATCTTTTGGAGAGAGTCATGGGGTAGAATCAAGAGCTTTAGATTCTTCACCTGAGAAATGAGACGACTCTTGTAGCTAAGTAAACGTCATAACATAAAGTTTCTTAAACTCAGTCATGTGAAACCCTGTGCTGAGAGCTTTACACTCAGCACCTTCTTCTCATAATGACAGTGTAGGAGGCCCTAAAATTTTACATTTACAGCTTATAGTTTTACGGATTTAATAGGACCATTATTGCCCTCTTTGGAGACAAAGCTTTGTTGTTCAACTTCATCTGTCAGTATCTAAACTGAAGTCACTCTCTCTGAGGTCCAAGTCCTGGGTCCTGTTAGCCTTCGACCCTGGCTACATCCAGCCAAACTATGTGTATTGGCCAGCTTGCTATTGCTGTGATGAAATACTTGTCATATATCAACTTAGGAAGGAAAACTTTCAGTCCATGATCTGTTGGCTGCACTGGTGTGGGCTGTGGTGAAGCAGGACATCACGGAGACAGGAGGGTGTGACAGTGCAAAGGTGCTTACTTCAGGAAGAGGTAGAGGTGGGAGGGGAGAGAGAGGGAGACAGAGTCAGAGGGACAGAGACAGACAGGGACAAAGACAGAGAGACAGACAGAGACAGAGAGGGACAGAGACAGAGACAGACAGGCAGAAAGACAGAGACAGAGAGAGAGAGGGGAGCCAGGGACAAGATGTAGTCTCCATTGTTAGGCACATGACCAACCCCTTCAACTAGGCCCCACCTTCTAAGTTTCCACCATCTTCCAATAGCCCATCAAATTATAAACCTGTCAGTGTACTAACCCATTAATGATCCAGTCAATTCCTCCAAACCTACTTCTGAACACTGCTGCATAGGAAATCCTTCAACACCTGATATTTGCGGGGGGCACTCTGAATCCCAACCATAACACCTTGTAATGAAGCATTTTACCCAAAGCAATTTTGAAACAAAGATATTAATACAGGTAGTTGATGAAAAAGTGTGCTTGGTACCGTGGCATCAGTTTAAATGCTTCTAATGTATACTTACAGACCCAGACTGCTCCCATCTTCTCCTTCCCCACAATAATTAGGGTAATCTGATGATTCAGAGATCTGTTTTGAATTTATTCTTTCGTACTTAAGAAGAAAGATGGGGCCAGAAGGTAACATTGCAAAATGCTGCCTAATTTTGTGAATTGAAAGCTGCATAATGAGAACTACTTGGTGCATATTTGAAAAGATTTGTAGAAAGCATCTAAGGTGTGTTGAGATAATTGTTTGATTGTGATGCTAATGCATGAGATTAAGCCTTGTGTAAGGTATTCAGTATTTCAGACCTTGAGAAAGTATTTTCAGTGTCTAGTCAACATTAATTTGTGAGTGTTTAGAAATAGGATATATACATAAGGGAGAATGCACGGATATATGTTGCTGAAAAGGACACCCAAATGGGATGAATACTCAGTTTGAGTGAGAAATATATAGAGTCTTTCACTGTTGGATAAAAGACTACCATTCATTTTTTGAGCACAAATACAGCGCGAGAAGAATGTCATATTTAATAATTTCATTTCATCTGAAGGATGGATTCAAATGATGCAAATCTAAGAAACCGTGCTACCTTTGATGACATTAAAATCCTTTATCTTGCACGTGCTGAGAGAATCACGCATGCACAAGGTTGGAGTAAGCATCATAAGCTCTTACCCGCATCCCTTTTCCTGCTTTCCCCGGGATTTGACTTCCAGTGTACACAGCCTCTCTGTGCTGGCCTTCAAAAGAACTCCTCTTACACCTGACAGGTGTGGTTAATGGGTTTTCTTTTCAAGTTGAGGAAGTTAGCATTCAAAATAGATTTCAGAAATGTCTAATCGCCCACTGAGACTCTTAAAACTAAAATCCCTGGAAATGTTTTGATGGGAAGGTTGCAGCTATTATTTAGATCTTTGGAAACACAGTTTAAATTTTTTTTGTTTATTTCAATTGAATTTTATTGATTTTTTATTTAAATTGGGAGATAACATTGTACTTATTTATCAAGTACAACCTGAGTTTTTGAAATATGTGTACATTATGGAATGACTAACTGGCTGATTAGTATGCATCGCTTCACATATTCTTGGGTTGAGAACACGTAATATCTGTTATCTTAGATTCTTTCAAGATGATTTGCAGTATTGTTACTATGAAGTCACTATGTTGTACAATAGACCTTTTGAACTTATTCCTCCTATTTTACTGAAATTTTATGTCTTTAAACCAGTATCTCTTCCAACTTCCCAACACCTACTGGGCCTCTGGTAAGCACGATTGTACGCTATACTTCCATGAGATCGATTGTTTTAGATACCACATATCAGTGAGATTGTGCAATACCTGAGAAGATAGACTGCTAACCAACAATACACATTTCTTTATTTGAAAGCGTAAGGAGCAAATACAAAGTTAGGATCCCAAGCAGTTTTCATCTGACATTAAGGATTTAGGTAATAAATGGGAAAGAAATTGCAAGTGAATTTACACTGGTAAATGCCATGTTTTGAGCTAGTATTACCATTATAATTGTGAGAAGAATTTATGTGCTTTCAACAACAATATCCTATTTTTTCCCTAGAACTTATACAGTACATGAAAATACTAATGCAGAGGCATTTACAAAATTCTTATGGAATCAAAGTGTTTAATATGATGGTAGATTTATAAAATGTCACAAACTTTTAATTAAAAACAAACTACATGCATACACACTTGTATTTTTATCTTTTCTCTCGCGCTTTTCTCATTATTGTTATTATTAGTTCATATTTACTACATATAATGCTCACATTCGTTATGTCTTTTTCCTACACATACATGACATATTTCTTGAATTTGGTTGGCAGATACCTAACAAATGCACACACTTTGTCCTGGAGATAGACAGATGTGCCTTAGTGCATGATTTTAAACAATTAAAATTAAACAGATCTATTACATAAAAAACGCAGAGTCATTTAGGAAAATATGAACAACTGAAAATTCTTGAAATTATGAATCATCCGCAATCCTGCTCTTGGAAGACAGGTATTAGCAAGATATTTCTGGAACTCTCTCTGATTTCGGTTTATCTGTATCTGCCTCTGTGTTTTACACAAAGCAATATCATATTATGCATTTCATTTTACAGCCTTTTTCTTCACTTAATATTAACATTTCTGCAATGTATATTTTTCTACAATGTGATTTTGAACAAACATGTGCTACCTCATCACATGACTATACCATATTTTATTTAACCAAACATTATTGGGCATGTGTCTTTGCTATTCTATGTAAATAAAGAAACGATTTTTTTGCTAAGTAACAGCCAAATTGCCCCTTGTGAATACATATTCTAGCATATATCTACTTCCTTAGGATACGTTTTTAGCACTGTTCATTTCTGGATCAAAAGAAATTAATGTGTGGAGAGTTTTGATTCATATCTGCAAGTTTTCCCTGAGCAATCTATACTGATAGGAGGATCTTCACCTATGGTGACCCACAGTTCATAGTTTATTTTTCATCTTTTGCAATGTGATGGCTGAAGCATTCTTTGCTCTAGTTATTAGTGAGGTTGGATATTTTTATTTTTTATTGTATTTTTGAAAATTATTTCCTTTTCACCTTTTTGCCTATATGTTCTTCGTAGAACAAAGACCCACTCTCAAAGGTCCATAGTTGTCACTCCATTTGGCTTGGATCATTTGGTGTCCCAGGTAAGACTCACTCTGTCGTGGGTGGGACAGATAAAGTGAGCAGGACCTCCTGCCATTACAGGTGGTTACGTGTTTTCAAAGTTCTTCAGATCAAAGAAAGAAAGTATAATAAAGAAGGATGTATCGTAACAGTCAGGAATCTGGCTTTGTGAAAGACTCGAGGTTTTATTTCCCACTAACATGGCGCCATCTGAGCAGTCGGCAGTGCTGCTGGGTCCCACGACAGTGAACTGAGCGCTTGGCTGAGCAGGACTCTAGCCACCTGGTTCTCTAGTGCAGGCGGGGACTGGTCGAGGACATGGTCACTGTGACATGTCGAAAGAAGGAAAACTGATGCTCACTACTACCTCTCTGCAGCAGTGTGTAATTGAATTTCACAGGCAGCATTAACGTTTGAAGGTTTTCCTGGTATTTATAGATTAGTGGCTTTATTTTAAACACAGAAGGACTTTATTAGAGACTTTAGGTGGCTCTCTGGTCTTCTTAGGTTAAAAATCACATCGCTAACGTAGCCCTTTTGACTGGCTTCTGTCTTATTCCTCTGGTCACACCTCCTGCCACTTACTAGCAGGCTGAATTAAACTTGTTTTAGTTTTCAGCAGCGACCACGGCCTTCCAGCCTCAGGGGTCACTCACCTGCCTTTCTGTCTCCCATGATTCGGTTTCCACTTCTCTCGTGGTTGAGACTCACGGCTGCTCAGAAGTGCACCTGATTCCCACAGCTGGCCAGACCCCCTCTACTGTGCCCTCATGTCATCTTGCCCTTCTCTTGGTGGCATTTATCAGAATTGTAAGTAAACAGCAGTTTTGTTGCTTAATGTCCATCTTTCTGACACGAGAGATGGGGACTCTCTGCTTTACATATTGAATATCTTTAGAGCCTAGAACTCTGCCTAGTAGAAAAGAACATGTGAAGATGTTTGAAGAACTAGAGGGAAGAAGAAAGGGAGAAAGTAAGGAAAGTATGAGCAGACTGAAAAGAACAGAATGAGAAAGGAGAGAGGAGAAGGGATGAAAGATGGAATCATTCTGGCTCAGTCTTTACATTTGTAAATCAAGGAGTTGGTTAGTGGGCAAATCTTGAATTCTTTTCAAGCCAACATTTTTTCAAACTGAAAATCATATATGTATATCCAAGCCAGTGAAAGCTGCTTTCAGAATGAGAAGGATTTAATATCAAGCGAATGAGCAGAAACACAAATTCGCAGCTTAATGCTTGACTACCCAAATCCATGAGTGAAGCAGGTCATTTTCAGGTAGCAAAACCAAGTGTCTAGTGTTGATGCAAGCGCTGGTTACAAGCACCAGAAACGGTGGCCTTGGCTGAGGGACAGGGACATGACTGGGGGAGGGTGACATGCTTGGGGAGATAAGAGGGGAAAAAGTCAACAAACATTGTATTTGTGCAATACAGATGGGCAAAGCACTAGGGAAATAAATGTTCTCACTCTGAGGATTGCTGAAGAGACAATAAAGAAGTAAAAACTTTAATAAAAGCAGATGACGAAATACTAGATAAGAAAGCCTGTCGGTTAAAAGACTACAACTCAGAATTTTTGGCTAAGGTATATTTTGGCTTAAAATAACTTCCAAAAAAGGAAATTATTTTCCTACATAGATAATTTCACAGCTTCTCTTTCATCTTCTCTGTGGTCTTTGTAAAAGAAAAGCAAAAGATACTTTTGCCAGGAGAAAAAGGAATTTGCCTTTTAGAATAGATTTTAGAGCTAATGCTAAGTTTTGTGTCAACTGTGATAAATAAATTGATGTGGGGGAAAATCTGATCACAGTATCATTCAGCTGGAAATACTCCAGAGGTACTTTGTACAGTGGTGAAAGTTAATGCTAAATTGAGTGGTTTATACACAGTAAATATTAGAGTTTAATAAAATGAATTCCATTGTTTTCAATTTTGGAGAGGGGACAGATTATGTTCAGGGTTTTGTTGTTGTTGTGTTTTGAATCTCTAACTAAAAATTATTATTTGAAAAATTACTAATGAAACGATGGAAAAATTTACATTCTCCCTATTAGGCATGTGCTGGATTTCAGAAATGCAAAGGTGACAGACACTTCAGGAAAGGAGATTAAGATAAGATTAGTAGGGAAAAAAATCAAACGGAGTGTTTTTAGATACCATGTTATAAATGAATAATACATTCAGTCTTGTAAGAAGGCTTGCGAGATCTGAAGGAATAAGTGGAACTGCAGATAAAAAAGAATTTCAAGTTGAGGAGGCGCTTTGGAGACTTTAATGATTAAAAGGTACAATTCATAGTCATAACAACATGAGGTAAATAGCTTACACTCGGTGTGTGGGATCTTACATGAATTCATTCAATATTTCCCATTTCTTTAAGAGAATGTGAGAAAGTCATTTACTCTGTATTAAGCAGGAGCTACCCCGCTCCAAAATGAGGCTCTTCGCCTCTGATTCTGCAACGGGAGGGCTCCCTGTCAGCATAAGGCTTTATTTCACTTTGTCGTCTCACTTGCATCTGAATTCCAGCTTCCTCCAGGGAAGTCTTTGAGCTGTCTGCTAGGGGCTAGTCACGCTGGAAGATGTTAACCAAAGTAAGGAGAGATGGCTTCGGGGAGCTTTGCGATGATCCTGGTGATTTTGACGGGTGAAATGGAGAGGAGAGAGGAACGCAGAGAGTATGAAATCACCTGTGGGCTTTCCCCACAGGTGTGGGGCTGGGGAGTGGGGCTTCTGCTCCAGATCTCTTGATCGCTGGGCAAAACCAGGCGAGTTTCTGAATCTCTCTGAAGTTTGTTCCTTACAGATTAAGTTTAGGACTCAAAAGAGCCCCGTAGTAAAGACCTGCGCACCACAGAAGCATTCAGGAAAGAGAATTTAAAACAAAAATTACCATAAAATAGTGGCTGCTAATTGTCAGCTATCACATGATTTGGCATTCTAGGAAATGTAGGACTTTTACATTTAATTTTTGTTTTGATATTTAACACAGAAGTGGACAACAGTAGAAACGGTCCTGTATTGAGGTCAGAAGTTAAGCTTATTTGTACGACCTCAGGCATGTTATGGAACCTCTGGGCCTGCATCTTCTTATATTAGTTTCTTATTCCTGCCATAAAAATGCCACGAATTGAGTGTCTTAAAACAATGTAAATGTATCATCTTGTATTCTTTAGTTCGGAAGTGTGGCACAGTTCTCACTAGGCTAAAACTGGGATTTCAGGACTTTGTTCCTTCTGGAATCCCTTCCTCAGCATTTCGGGCCTCTGGACATGGCCTGTGTTCCTGTCTGCCACGTATTTCTCCACCTTCAAACCTCCCTCACAGTAGTATGATGTGCCCTTTTACTTCCTTCTTCCACTTTTAAGGTCACTTGTTGTTACATTAAAGCCACCTGGATAATCCAGTATCGCCTCTCCATCTCAAGACCATCTGATTAGTAATCCAGTTTCATCTGCATCCTTAATTTTTCCCTGCTTTAAAGGTGTAGGTTGAGCGTCACTTATGTGAAATGCTTGGAAACAGAAGCATTTTTTATTTAGAATTTTTTTTTTGATTGTAGAATATTTATATATGCATGATATCTCATGTCTTGGTCATGAAATCTAAATCTAAACATGAAATTCATTTCTGTTTCATATACACCTTACCTACACGGCCTGAAGTTAATTTTCTGCAATATTTAGCACATCTATGTTTGGATTACGACCCATGACATGAATTTAGGTTTCGAATTTTCCACTGTGGCATCATGTTGACTCAAAATGTTCCATATTTTGGAGCATTTCAGGTATTGCACTTTCAGGTTAGGGATGTTCAACATGAAATATGTTTACATGTCCTAAGCATTAGCATATGGACGTCTTTGGGAAACATTTTTCCACCTATCTCAGTTTATCCATTAAATAGAAATGCTAGCTAATGTAGTAGTCATTCTTTTAGGTTTAAACATGTACATTTTCATTCATTTGATAATTTTTTTTTGTAAAACAAGGGCTTTTTGATTCAGTGTCTGCATATTAATGTTCTGCATGTTTGTCGTGTAAATTACACTCACAACACATGTTGACCATTCTAAATTTCTTTTTTAGTTGAGAGGAAATTTAAAAAAAAAATTGTGTGGCAATATGTATAGGTAATTTTTAGATATTTCCATGATTTTATATGATTTGCTCATTCAAAACTAGTTCATTCACCTTTTAAAATAGTCTTTCTCCCATCTTTCCATATATTTGACCATAATTTTTACAGAAAAATTACTTTGTACTAATTTTCACCAATGTCTGTAAATAGTAACAAAATTATATACTTCCAATAGCGGTTATAAATGGGAAAAACAATTGCAAATGATCTTGGCTTGCACAGAATTGACCCAGTAGAAGCACGAATAAGGTAAATGAGCATGAATGTGCAGGTAAATGAGTCATCTAGTAGGCATTGGTCACTATGTCTTACTGAAGGAATGGAGACTGCCAGGTCCTTAAGTGGAGGCGGACTAAAGGATCTTCCAGAATGATAAGAGCTAGCATTGTTACATCCTTATTAGGTACAAGGCATCGTTGAGGTGTTTAAATGCTGTATACCTTTTTAATTATTACAATCCTTCAAGGCAAGTAGAACTTGAGAGAAGCAGTTTCTCAAAAGCCCGTAGTTAGGAGGAAGCAGAGTTTGACCTGAATTTGCATAGTCCAACTTGAGTAATTAATTACAGTCTTATTGCTACTGTTTCTTCACTTGGCCTTACTTACCTCATAGGCCCATATGAAGAATTAAAAGAGATGATTGCCATGAAAATGTCCGCTAGACCCAAGTCTCGGTCATGACTTTAATCATACTTGTTCCGGTGTTTAATTGCACTTGGCTATTTCAAATCTGAGAATTAAATTTAACAATTGTTAATAAAAAAGAGTTGACTGATTGTACAGAACAGACTGCAGACAAGGTCCTATGCCCAAAAGCGTCTGTCTTAGTTGCTTTCTTTGTCTCTGGGACAAAATACCTGACACCCACAACTTCAAGGAGGTTTATTTTGGCTCCTGTTTTAGAAGTTTTGATCGTTTCATATTTGGAGTCATGGTGGGAGGTCCTGGGCAGAGGAAGGCTGCTCACCTCATGGCAACCAGGAAGCAGAGTGCACAGGGAGAGGTGGAGGAGACAGACGCACCTTCCAGCTCACGGCCCCCAGTGACCTGGCTCTTCTGATTAAACTCTGCTTTCCAGTACCAAGTCAGCTAATCTAGTCACCTTCACCATCCCTGCCTAATCACAGGAGGCTTTGGGAGGACATCCAGATGCAAACCATAACAGTGTTTACAGAAGAAGCCAGATGTGGTGGCACGTGCCTGTAACCCCAGCAATCTAGGAGGTTGAGGCCAGAGGACCACATGTTCACGCGCAGCCTGGGCAGTTTAGCAGTTTAGCCACCCCACATCTCAAATAAAAAATAGAAAATAAAATGGGTAGGAATGTAATGCAGTGTTAAGGCCTTGGTTTTAATCCTCAGTACCATAAAATAAAATAATATAAAATAAAATTTTAAAAACATAATAACAGCCACCACTGACTGGCACTCATTCTGTGATTCAGTGCTCACAACATCATATGAAGAAGACGCTTTCATTAGTCCATTTTACAGTTAAGAAAACTAAGCGAAGAAAGTTAAATGATTTGCTCTAGGCCACCAGAGCTAACAGACAGTACAGCTCTGCAGGGTCTTGAGTCCAGACTTAACAGCTTTTAATCTCCAGTTTCTACAAATCTTTCTCTGAGGAGATGGGAAGGAGAATTCCTACTATCCAGGAAAAAATGGTCAAAATGCCACCAAATTTAAATATCAAATTAATTAATCTTTCGCACACTATCTATTTGTTTTCATTTGGTCCCTGAATCCCCTAAAATGCCCCAAACCTGTAGACCTAGAAAGAAAGCTTAGCACCATCTCTATGATGTATCAAAAATCTGTCAAGAATATACTAACAGTAGCTTGCAAGTGTGCTCTGCGGGTCTATCGTTTATGTTAAAAGTTTCGGAATGGGTAATTGTTTGAAGGTAACAGCCATTGCAGTAGCCATTTTGAGGTGCTACTCAGTTTGGGTAGCATATTGGGTTCTTCCTTCATGAGTTACCTACCACTTTCTCATTTTGAAGAAGAGGTAAAAAGGAGATACTCTGGGGTCATTGCATCGCCATGTTCTTATAGAGAAGTTCTGACCCTGGCGGGCAAGGCTGGGCCACAGTGACACTTTAGCTATTATAGGCCAAAGGCCCTCTTCCAAAACAAGGTGACCAGCCACTTTGCTCTTTTCCACAGGCTGGCTTTATAACCCAGGCGCTGTCAGCGCCTTCAAACATGGCTTCCCAGAGCCTCCCGAGTCCCATGGACTGGTGAACTATCCTGCCACTAGTCTCCCAGCTTCCAGAAAGCAGAGTTGCTGAAGGTTCTCTCCCCTCAGGCACTTCAAGTAGCTCTGCCTGTTTCTAGTTTAGTTATTTAAACTCAGGATTCAATTGTGTTTGATTAAAGATTTCTGAGACTTTTTATAAAACTGCTGCTCTAGAACTTGCTACTCAAAAAATAGAAACAAAGAGAATGGACTAAAGAAAGCAAGGGAGGGACAGGAGAAGTGTCTAGCATGCCGGGCTCTGATGAAGCTCCTGTGCGGAAGCACGAGGCCCTCATCGTGTGGCCCCTCTGGGCTCTGTCCGGGGAGACATGGGCTCCTTCCTATCTCACTTCGCACTTCTCTCTCTTTTCAAGTTAGAAGGTAAAAGGCAGAAGGCGGCGCCACTGTCCAACTTCAGCACTTTCACCTTCATTCGCACAAGAGCTTCCAGGTCTAGGTAAGCCCTCAGGTATTTGTCTGAATGAATGAGAAACAAAAAAGACACATAAATTCATAGATGCAAATTCATAGAGAGGGAAGAAAATTGACAAAGAACAGCAAATTAAGGCAAAGGATACTCCATTTTAATGTGACAAAGTGAAGTGACTCCTGAAGCAGGACGGGGCTTCCCCCGTGTTGGGCCACTTGTGATTTTTGAGTTCAGTGTGAAGTTCATTTCAGCTCGAGAAAGCGGACGTTTCCCTTTTTGACACACCACTGATTACATTCAAGTTAAATGGACCAGCATACTTCTGGGCATAATATGTCTGCAAAATCTCTAGACTCAGAGTCGAAGGGACGGAGTTCATATCTGCTCACGATAATTTTCCAGCTATGAGATTTTGGGCAGGTCACTTAAAACTAGCCGCGTAATGAGGTTTGTAATGCTTTTGCCTCCTATGGTGGAATTAGAAAGCTAAATCTCGTTTTTGAGAAGTGAAATGTGAAATAGATCTCCATGTCTATCTTCTCTGGTTTCCATCTCCATGTCTCTTTCGGCTCAGCCCTGATGAATGGGTTCATAGGTTAGGTGAGGGATTCTACAGAGAGGAAGCAATCCTAAAAACCCCCCAATTCTTTTTTATTCAGGTGCTGTGACGTGCAGCATCTTTCTCTATCAACAATGTAGAGAAGGATATAGAATATTTAAAACTTGTCAATGAAATATGAGGCAGAGATTGCAGGTAAAATGAAGTTTGATTATGTTGCGTTCTTTTTCAGGAGTTAGATCATCTCCCCATGTTTTCTCATATTCAATATACAAAAGATAAACGTTTCAGAGCCATCAAACTCTTAGACTACACAGACTCACTTAATCTGAATTTAGGACTCCAACCTTTATGCCCAAGACTCATGTTAACTCCAGAATTACAAAATGTGTTTTAGAGATTATGTGTTGTAGAACTTTCTTGTAGGAAAAATGTTTAGAAAATGTATCTTATTACTTGTATTGATGGTGAATGTACTCAGAAGTTCCTCCTTCCCTTCTCCCATTTCTCCTACGGCAACAGAGAAAATAGTTTAGTTTGTATTATAAAATGTCTCTAATGTGTTGCAGATAATCCAATCAGTGTCAGCACATCTCTGTGTTACCTTGCAAGCTTGTTGAAAAAAATCCAATCAAGTGATGCCTCACCTCCAGTCCTTTTAAAACTATAAAATGAAAAATACATGCAAGGTGTTGGGTAATGCTATTGGTGGGCTGAGCTCAGAAGTGGGTTGAGACAAAAGAGACTAACACTAACTTTACCAACAATGACCTTGGGAAGAAACCAAAGTGCTTTCCCCACATCCTCTAATTGACTCCTTATAACCACCCTTAGAGATTGGCACATTTAGAAGGTGTCATATAAAAAGATTGTGACTTATATTCCCATTTCGCGTGAAGTTCACAACAGTCAGTAAATAATACAATATTAAGTGCACGTCTAAAAGATTTCTGTTTTACCCCACAATTATAGTTGAGACATTTCAGCATTGCAAAATATCTATTTCTTACCAAAAAATTAATGCCCCTGATTTTGCTGGTACCCCCACCATGTATTTAATCTTCCTACTGGAGACTTCCCAGCCCTGGATTTCTACATTCTTCCAGGTGGAGTACAAACAGTAGAATCCATCCCCAACTCATTTCCGTCTAATTATCTTAATCCAAAATTATTTTTACGAAGGTCTGTGCATCTTCTAAGATTGATTTCCCCCCAATTTTAAGGTTGCCTGAGTGAACCATTAAAAAAGGGAAACAAATGGGCCCACACAGGGTGTTAAGACATGCCTTAGGCAAGTAGCACGCTTCCTTCTAACTCCCATCTGCCGGCCTCAGGTTTCCGAGGTGCAGTGAGGTGATGGCAGGTGGGTGTGCTCTTTATTATTTTCCCTTTTCCTCCTTGAAGATCCTTGTCCTTCCTAACGACAGCATGACACAAGTTTAAGACCTACTGTGCAGATACACTTAGATCCTACCTGCCATTTTGACAGCTGGGTCCCCGATGCACAGACCTAATTTGGAGAGCGCGGTCCCCAAAGGATTTTCCTTTTCTTTCTCCTTCACCTGTCCTCAAGAAGGTCTGTGTTCACAGCTTGCGCAAGCAGACCCCACTTGGCATTTTATAGTGAGGAAGGAAGCTGGAGGAATGTTCTTGGGCAGACTTAGGGAAAGAAGCCCATTTGTTTCTGTATGTAATAAAGAACCTGGCCAGAGTCCTGTTTCTGGAATACAGGTGCGCTTCTCGTTGGATTTATTCAGCACCCGCGCTTGCCAAGCAATCGACACTTCTCTCAAGTCTGAGCTCGATGTACCGGGAGACGTGCTGCTTCCTCGTCTGTAAGATGCGGATGTTAGATTTCATCCTCTGGAGGTCTTCTCTACCTCCCGCACTTGCCAGAGTTACATTCCTGGTAAATTCCTCAAACAGTTTCCTCTCTGGGTGCGGGAGAGATGAGTCCACCCCTGGGGGCTGGGTAGATGCTAGAGCGGTCAGAGCTGCCTTTCATAGTGTGAGTTAAAAGGTGCTGTGTCCCAGCCCGCGTGGTCCTGATGACCTCCCGGGATGTCTGGCACAGAAGCTGGCTTCTCATCAGCCTTCGTGACTGAGTGGGTCCCTGATCATCTCTCTGACCTCGTCTCTCCCTCCGCTCAGTGAGTGTCTCTGTCTTTAATGAGCCGACTTATCTCCGAGTGAGAGTCGTGCTTTGGCCGTTGGGTGTGTGGGGAGTCGGCCCATTTCTTCTCCCCTGGCCAGGTTGTTGCGCTAATCAGCTCACTGCCAATGTCATTGCCACAGAGACCTTCTCCGATTCATGATCATTAACTGAAATTATGCTTATCTATTGTTTGCCTGTTTTCCTTATCAGAATATGTGGCGATGAATAAAGACCTCGTCTTTTTTGTTGCTATAGTGTTCGTCATTAGAAGAGAGTAGCGTAGGTATCCGATAGATGTGTGTGAAATGAATACAAGAACATAGCAGCTGTAGGTACGTACAACTCACTCTGCTCAGTACTGTCTAAGTGTTTTTCATATATTACCTGAGTTCTTGCAGTAGGCTTGTGAGACGGGTGAAGTCACTATTTCCTATTAACAGCCCAGGACCCTGCGAAGCAGAGGAGATGAGTGAATGAATGGCTTGCTGAGCGTTTTCGTGATGTGACTGAATGAACTCTTCTACAGCTTCATACTTTTTGGGTTGTTTAAACAACCATCAGCAAACACCTTTGGAGATTGGGATCTGGAAGCTTGGAGCTTTTTCTGTGTTGCGATTACCACCCCCACCCTCCGAGGTGAGAAAGTCTGCAATTCCTTTGTCAGGGAACTAACAAAACGAATTTAGGAATTCAGAATATTTTTAAAATTCTTTACATCTCTTTGACCTCAATCAGAGCAGGATTTCACAAGACCACAGTATCGTGTTGTCTGCTAAGCACCTCAAACTGTTAAGGTATGAGAAAGTTTTTCCTTTCTTTTCATTTTTATAGTGCATCCTTCAACCTTGTACAATTAAAAAGTACCCTCAATATGTTAAGATTAATAAAGTAAATATTTTACAAGATGATTTTCTCTCTGGAGTATTAGAATGAGTGATTCAGAGAAACATGAACCCTACTGGTTTTGCTGAAATATTAAAACATATAAATAATTTATGTGGAGACAGATTCACAGAAGATATGAAATCTTCAGAACATTACATATATAAATTATATACACTATTTGATTTAAGAAGTTTAATGTGTTAGAAAATATCCATCTCACCCTTCTACATGCAGCAGACCCTTAATAGAGTTTGAGAGAGGGAGGTAAGAATGAATATAAGGAAGGAAATTTGGGATTCCAGCTTGTCAGTTTCAGCAAAGTACAAAGGCAACTATTGTTCTCAAATCAGCCAGAAATTTTACTCAGAAAAGCAGATGCATTTTTATGAGAGGCTATAATACAAGTGTTATTGCCATAATAAAAAAAATTCAAGCTAGACTAGGTCCGATTATCTCCCCCCTCCTCAGTCCCTACAGTTCCTTCCTGACAGTTAAAATTCTGTGCTTAGTGCTGGCTTTGCTCCTAGACTTGAAGCTTGGGAGGGCAAGGTGCCTGGTTAGTGCTGTACTGTGTTTAACCCGCGTTGGTCACTCAGCCTCTCTGTGTCTCAGAATTCCCACCTGTAAACACCCTAGTGTAATCCTCCAAGTTTTAGCTGTTAATTTCCTGGAGTGTAAGTTATGTGACAGAAGGGACTTGGTAAGTTTTGTTTGCTTATGATTCCCTGGTGCCTATAACAGTGTCTTGAACATAATTGGCATCTAATTAATAATTCTTGAATAATTTACTTACTGAGTTAACATTTCATACCCTTAAGTACATTTGGGTGCTTGGTTGCAGTGTGGTATACAGAGTGCACGTAGGTCTTTGTTTTCATGATTCTCAGTATAAACTTTTGATTAATTACACTAGCCAACAATTGTGAGAACAACCAAACAGCACAAGGCATTTTCCCGGCACTGGACATCTGGGAAGGTGGAGCGTTTGCTTTCAGCTTTCAGCTGCCTTTGAACGCTGCCTCCGGCCAGTTACCAGATGTTTCTTTACGGTCTGGATCAAAGCCATCCCTTGCTTTCATTTTGCAAGGGGGCAGTGCAGCTTATCATCCCAAGGACTGCAGCAGGGAAGTAAATAGCCCCTCACCTAAAACGCCAATTTATCGTTCCCACTCTGTTGCACCTGATTAAAATACCGAGTTTGCCTCCAAGGCTGAAATTAGCTTTTCATTTTGACTGACTGCCATCCAGGTCTGAAAAATAGCAGCTCGTTTGTTTCAATATTTACCACATCCATGCAGAAGAGGTTTACATTATTGCCAATTAGGACTTAATTGTTACCCATAACTCAAACATTTGCTGGCTGTTTTCAGAGGAAACGCTATCATTCTCTTTTTACTATCCTGCCTTCCACACCCTTAGACCCTTGCACTGTGAGTAGAGGAGTTTCTTTTCCTTAAGAAAAGGCTGATTGAGAAGGTAACATTTCTCCCAACTCTTAGTTTCGCGACGTGGCTGGAGGCAAGAATTAATTGCCCAGTTTAGTGGAAGATGGTTAAGCCTGTGTGTTGCGGATCTGCTGCGTTTGCCTCTCTACTCCGTTTCTCATGTTGTGCTAGCAGAAATCCGATATGATTTTGGAGACATTCTATTGTTTATGTTACTGTGTATCCTCCTAGCTGGACTTCTGGCTTTTACCTTCCTCCCCACAGTGTGTTCTTAACACTGAAGCTCTCCACGCATTGGGAGCCTTTTAAAGTATAGCACACTACATGTCTCCTCAGTTTCCAAGCCTCCAAAGCCTGCCTGGACTGCTTGTGACAGAGGCAGCCTCTCTGCGATGGTTTGCAAAGTCCTGGACGTCTCTATCCCCACTTGCAAATCCCACTTGACTTCTTACTCTCCTTTCCTCATATGTTCTACTCCAGCCACACTGGACCGGTTGCTACTGCTCAGTCACACCAAGCACACTTCCATCTTGGGGGCTTTGGACTTCTTTCTCTGCCTGGAGCCATCTTATTCTAGGAATTCCAATGAATTGTTCTCTCATTACTCCTTCACCTCTTATATCAGAGAGACCTTCCTGTTAAGTTGAATTAAGTTTGGCCTAAAATTGCCTCCATACATGTTTTAAATTTGGTCTAAAGTTTTCTCCCTACATAGTGAACTACCACCTAATTTGATGTGTGAACAGATTGGAACCTACTTTGGTAGCAGGTAGCTGAATCTCAGCCAGTCACCTGTGACCACCTGTTCAAGCCACGCTCAAATGTGACCAACGGGAGCTATAACCCATCACCCCATCTCAATTCCTCACTTCCGTTTCCCTTTGGTTACTTCCTTTGCTCTGCCTGGAAATGTAACTGCCCATGTTGTGAGGCATTCTGAACCATTTTTGCTTCAGACTGCTGTTTGGTTCTGGAGCTGCAAATAAAGCCAACGAAGATCTTAAAACTAAACTAGTAATTTCCTCTTTTAACAGTCTGGAACCACCTGTATAAGTCAGACATGTCCAGACGTCTTTTTAGTTCACTGTACTTTTTCCTGTGTCTCACTTATCATCACTGGATATACTATTTGCTTATTGTCTGTCTCCTCAAGGACTCCAGAAAACAGGGTGCATTAGATCTATTTTCATAGTTCAGTGTCGTCATTGTGCCTTTCCTCTTACTTTCTGTCAAGCTCACTTCTGCCTCTGTGTCTCCACTCAGTGCCCCTGGGTGTACTCTGACTCCGCAAATGCCCCTCAGCCACCTTTCCTTTCTGTGGTGCTTCAGGTGGTAGAACAACTAATCCTTTATTACAATTATTGCACATAATTCTCTTTCCCTTGGTGCTTGTAACTCTGAAATCATTCACTCTAGGGCATGAAAGTACTTTCATGTTTAAAAGTTTTTGTTATATCTAAATGCCTACCTCATTGGTGGAACTTTGGGAAATGTGTCAAAGTTTTATGTGTACAGCAGATTCTTAGGAAATCAAGTGGTTTTACAGAGAAATTGAATTCTCAGATTTTCCTTAATATTGGACATTCTTGTGTGTTAGCTTTCAGATTGCTGGTTCATAATACCTTACATCCACAACTTTAAGAAGGAAAAGTTTAATTTTGTTAATAGTTTTAGGGGATTCAGTTCATGGTAAGCTGGCTCCAATGGAGAATATCATGGTGGACCAAAGATGCTCAGTGTATGGTTGCCAGGAAGCAAATCAGAACTGTGCCAAAGAGAAGGGAACCATCACTTCTCCACCCTTTGGCTAAGATCAGGTGCAGAGAGAAGGGAACCGGGGACCATGTTTAGTACCTGTAGTCAAACCTCCATGACCCACCCAGACATACCACAAGTGTGCATTACTAATCCCCTCCATGGCTCCCAGACCAACCAAGTCGACACAGTTAAGCTTGAGTATCACAATCTGGTACATTTCCTGCTGGCACCACTGCCTGGAGCTGAGACACATCTACTCATTGAACAAGGCTCAGGCTCTTACTGTTGTTCCCAGCAGAACCTCTTTACACACTTGCACATTTATGTGACACAACTCGGTTTGTGGATGGGCAGGAAACTCTTACAGTAAGCAGAGAATATGCACACATTCAGTGCCAGTGTAAGTGGATGCCCTCCCTCCACTATGCATGGTTGGCTGGTCTTAACATGAGCCTACCAAGTGTAAAGTTTTTATATTCTGGTAATCTGGAAACTACTTGCTTTGAGGCATCTTGAAAAATACTGTGCTTAGTCCAACCTCGGGCATAGTATGTAGAAGTTCCTGGCATCTGGGGCCCAGAGTTGGTAATTCTTTAAGGTTCTCAGGTAACTGTAAATGTGCAGCCATATTTGAGGGTCACCATGAGAATGTTACTTATTGATGCCTAGTGCAGGGGACAGTGTCTTTCAGTTAGGGTGGCCTGGGGTAGACCCCATATAAAGATAAAGCCAAAGATAACTCTGGCCATGAGAGAGGGAGAGTCTCCAGTCTCCACATCTTCCCAGATGGTGCCGTCTGGCGATTTTCACTGTCTGTAAGAGACAGTAGCTGTAGGTGGCCTGAGTTTCCCTGGGGACAAATGTCCTTATTAGAAAAATAAAAAGATACGAAATACAAGGGATAAAGAAGAAAACTGAATAGCACAGTGACTTCCTGATTCAAAGTCCTTCGCTATCTAATGGTGACAGAAGAGGCTGTAACTTTGGGGCATTCTTGTTCTTGCACTTGATTCGGTATTGACTTTTAAAGTTTTTTTCAGAGTAAATTTTCAATCTAGGGACTGAAATGTGAGATGTGTACTTGCTATCACTCACCAAACTTTACCAGTAGTTGAATATTGTGATTTTCCATTCTTTCTCTGGATTAAAATGTATACCGCCCTCCAAAAATGACCCCTACCTGTTAGATACTTAGAACGATCGCAGTTACTGACAACTCTGTATTGTTGCATGAGTAGGAGAGTGAGTTTGCTAACCTTTGGGGACCCGGGAGGTGGTGGGAGTAGCTGAGTGTTGTGCCCACCTGGCCTTTTGTCTTAGGAAGGCATGTTATTGCAGGTGAATTCCAAGGAAGCATGGATGAGAAAACTTTCAAATGTCTTTGTGGTAACAGATCTTTGCAGTAAACCACAATTCACAGGAAAACTGGCTTAGAGACCAAGCCTTGAGAGCGATCAATGGGACAAGGAGGAGAAAAGTTACCTCCGTCTAATTAGCTTCAGCCTGGTGACAAATGCGGAGGCTGACAGTGATGTGCTACAACTGCTTAATTTCAGATTGTTTTATGTTGGAGCATCATTCTTCTCTCCAAAACTTTGTCAAGATCGTTTTACCAAGAGCACTTACTAGAAAGCCTTTTTGGAGAAAAAAAAACAAACAAAAAAACAAAAACAAAAACAAAGAATGTATTCCGTAAGGCAGTAAAGCAATCACTTAGAGACAGAGCACTTTGATTATCCTCTTGGAAAGAAAGAGAGAATTGGATTTTAACTACTATTCCAAATCCCTCACCTACGGGGTAGAATTATAAAAACTCTCTGCATCATCCTTGTTATTACTACATATTTAGACAAGGGCAAAATTAAAAACAGGGTTATTTATCAAAAATGGCTCATTATTTTCATTAGGCCATGCAATATGTAGTTTGTTAGCACAAATCCGAGTGTAGTGGGCATATTTATTGAATTTTCCCCGCGGGGTTTTCCTAATGGTTGTGGCAGCAGATGAGTGTGCCTGGATGAGTTCTTTCTACTGGTTTCTTCCAATAAAGCCAGTAAGTATTAGAAGAAAGGTTTCAAATGGAGTCTCTTATTCTTGAGTCATTTTTTTTTTCTTCCTAAGCCATGCCTATTAAAGAGCTTGCTGTCTACTGAGGAAAGCCTTTAAGTAGTATTCTGAATGTATTTGTGTATCTGTGCATCACAATGATATGCTAAAATTGCATTTTACCTTTACCTAGATGTAAAAAGTATTACTCTTCATTGGAGTGTGCTGATGAGCAGAGAGACCACAAAGTTGATAAGATATCACTTACCCTCAGGAAGATCCTAATCTAGTGGAAGAGATCAATGTAATAAGCATTGTGTTTGTCTTATTTCTGTAGTACATTTTCTAGATTCCTCTCCCTGTATCAAAGTGGCCAGATATCCATGATTCTGTTTCCGGGTGTGTGACTTGCTACTATTGCAAAGTTAGTTGTGCAGGCAGGAGACTTATTCTCCTTGGTCCGATGGATCATTTTCCTACAGCATTTGGATTTGGGACAACAAGAAGAGTTTCTAAAAGTAATAAAAATTCCATACGGGTTGGTCCAATAACTTGTAATGAATGCAACTAGCTGCTAACAGTGCTAAAAGGAAGAAAGTCTTTCTTTTCCGTGAGCCAGTGGCGTGTTGGTGGGTCAAGTTGATCGGAAAATTAAAAACAAAAACACTGATTTGTATTATTCATGAATCTTCATGATGTGAATATTCCTGCCATGACCAATTGCAAGCTTCTAGCCTATCAACTGTCTCACAAAATTACTGGATATGGCCGGTCATCTTTCCCCAGCCTGTATGAGCAAGCGTCAGTCCACTGCTGCACAAAGCTCATATTCAAACTGGGAAAAAAAGAGAGAAGTTCCAAGGGTAACTAGATAAATAAGATACATTCCGATTTCAATAGATATTGTAAAGCAAATAATCAATGGGAGAAGATAAAAGCAATTAAAGACAGCCAATCATTGAATATTCAAGCATTCTGAGATGCATCCCTTGTACACAGCACCTACCCTACAGCTGCTAGCAAGGGAGGTGCTCTCCTAGGAGCTGCTATTTGAACTGACTTAGAGTGACAAAGAAAGGAACTAACATGGAAAGTATGTCCTGGGCACAGCAAATGTAGAGGACCCAATGTAGGAGAAGTTCTGTGTGTGTTTGGGGGATGGTAAGTGAGATGAATGGGAATTCTCTTGGGAACTATCTCAGTTTGGGTGAGGGGCAGGTGGATGAAGCAGACACCCATAGAAAGATCTGGATAGATAATGGCTGGAGAGTTCTCAGAGCATTTGTGCCCCCCACTTTGGGTGTTTCATGGGCCCAGTTGCTTTCCATCTTTGGGTCTGTAAATATCCAGTATCTTTTGTAATGAATTCCTACTCTGGTTAGAATTTGGTGGCTTGTTACAAAAATAACTATAACACAATGCATTTTGATACATGCATACACACACATCCCTCTAATTTTTTTTTCATATGATTAAAAAAATTATAGTAAACTTGCTGGCAGGTGATACATTTATAATATAAACCCAGGAAACATTTTCGTAGTGCCCAGAAGGGATCTTTTACATATCTGTGTTTGCCACAGTGCTTAGCATGGTTCGCCTCATATCAAGGACTCAGAATATAGTTGATGGAAGAAAGAATAAGGGACTCAATTATGCTTAGAGCAGTGATTATCAAGTTTGAGTACGTATCAGAAATAGCCTTGTTAAAAATGCAGGTGGAGGACTCTGTCCCCTGGGATTCTGGACCTTTAACAAGCAGCCCTGGGATCCTGCTGCAAAGAAACTGAGTACAGTACTTTGGGTTTAGCAGAAGATTTGTCTGGAAATCATAGCGATGAGGTGAGAATTACACAGAATGTTATTCACAGGGCAGAACGGTTGGGCAGAAATAACGTGTGGCACTCCCGTTTGGCAGCTCAATTTGTGGGTTGAGGAAGTGGGTTTCTCTTTGGGGAGCAACTATCCATATGCTTGAAGAAAGTGTGATGACCTCAATTGCTCTATCCAACTCATGCTTGGTGACTGTCTTGGTGACCTTCAGAAGTGTCTCTCTAATCTGCACGGTGATGTCTACCCTGGCAATGTAGTGATGTCACTCAGTCCCCTGTTTTTCCTTAGGTGATATTTGGCAGAATATCGAAGCTAAAGGAGCTTCCCAAACATGGTCTTTTGTCCTAGAACTTGGTCAGGTTCTCCTTCCCTTTCAGCCTAGTTTCTCCATGTGTGGAATGAGGGTGTTGGGCTGGATCCTATTTCTCAAAGGGAAGAAGATGACTTAGGGGAAAGTTTAGATGATAAACCTGAATCGTGTACAAGAACATTGGTACTCTTTAAATTCATTTTCAGTATTTTTGTACAATCTAAGGCAAAAGTCTGGTTATTACAGCTATAATGTCTTTACTGTTTATATTTACCTCCTTTCAACAAAATGAGCTTTGAACTCATTTTGTATACTTATATCTTCAAACATCTAAAAATTTTCAATGAGCAACTATGACTTTTTCCAATTTTTGAGGAAAACCTTATGCATGAGAAATCTACATGAGTCTCAAAGAATGGTGGATGTAAATTTTGTACAAGTACTACAAACTCTGCAGAACATCTTTGGCTAGTGACAGGACTCCAGAAGATGGAAGTAGGAAATATAGAAAACTGCAATTGCTTCTTACACTGGCTCTCGAGCTGATCCAACAGCAAGAATGGCAAGGTCGTCACATTTCCTGACTTCAGTTGCCCATGTGTGAAACAGACTACTAAGTAGAAAATTAAACATCTACACTGCACAAGTGATTCTTGATAAGTGAGTTCTAAGTGTGAGTCCTGGATGTGCAAATCAGTTCTGAGAAGAAAAATGCTCCCACCTCCACACACATACAAAATCTTTATTTCTTTTAAAACTGAAGCAGAAGCTGAATTAATCATTATTCAAGCCAGTTTTTACTTTTCCTAAGTACCTTAGCCCACAGCTAAGGTTTCTAGATTGAGGGAATGAAAATACAGAATCCCCAAATAAATTTGAAGTATACATACATAAATAGTGAGTTTTAAATATAAGTATGCATATTTTTCATTGCAATATTTGCCTCAAGAATGGTGTATGCTCATGCTAAAAAAATGCTCATTTTTATCTGAAGTTCATATTTAACTGAGCATCTTGCATTTTAGCTGGTGATTCCAACCACAGTTTATAGAGCAAAAGTAAAATCAGATGTAACTAACAGATAAAGTAGATCTTATTCTGATCTTATGTTGGGGAGACCAAATGGAAGAAACAAAATTTATTTCTTCTTACTGAAAAGAAGGCTGTATTGGCTATGTCAGTTCCTAAAACTAGTACATATATGTAACAACATTTATCCTATATCACAGCAGAATGAGAAAAAACATGACTGACAAAATAAAACTAAACATATTTAATTTCAAATAGTAGTCATTTATTTTCTGACATTTTCCCTTTTTTTAGAAAATATTTTTCTTTCATAAAATTATACATAATCTACACTAAGATTTTATTACTATGTTGAATGCTTTCTTGTCCTTATTGAGTGAAAAAGAAAGTTGTCAATGTGTGTCAATCCCAAAACTGTTTTGAAGTGCTCTAAAAAAATAGGCCCAAATCAAGAGGAGCTTATGTCAGGTATGTTTGGGCCGTTTAGAGAAAACTGCATTTGAAAAGAATGCGCTGTTTTCTATGACGTCTGTTGAGAGATGGCCAGAAGAATAGAAGTCCTGAAAAAGAGCAAAAGCGTAGTTGACTGTGTTTCTTTCTATCTATAACCTTTTATTTCCTTCACCAAAAATGCCATCCCTTCGAGTCCTTACGCATTACGTTGGTTCGTGGCTTACACGAGGGCCCTATCTTCTCCGCGGTGGCTGAGGTGCTGAAGTATTTTCCTTTGTCCAATGAGGCACTTTTTTTCCTCTGTGGTATTTTGTTTTAAACAAAATACTGTCCAAAGAGTTCTTTCAAAATTCACTTTCTGGAGAAATTTTCTATTGCCGCTTAATAAATTGCTTCGAAACATAGCAGCTTAAAATGAAATAGATCCATTATCTCGGTTTCTGTGGTTGAGCAGGGTTGGCTGGGTTCTGTGTGCAGAATTTCTCACAGAGCTTCACGCAGGGTGTCAGCCAGGGCCGGGGCCCGTCGGAGGTGTGAGTGTGGGAGTATCCATTCCAAACTCACTCTCTGGTTGTGGGCGAGACTCGGCTCCTCCTAGATGGCTAGACTAAAGCCACCACGTTTATTCTAGCTGTTGGCTGGAGGCATGCTCAGTGCCTTGTCTCATGGGCCTTTTCCAACATGGTAGCCTGCTTCATTAGAGCTAGCAATAAAGTCTGCAGCAAGGTAAAGGTCTCTGTCACTTGTAACCCAGTCTCAGAAGCAATTTTGTATCACCTTTGCAGTGGTATATCCTGTGAGTTAGAAGCAAGTCATGAGAAGGCATTTATATAAGGTCCAAACACCAGGATGTGAGAGCATTGTGACCATATTGCAAGCTTTCGATCTTGAGTACTATTTTTCCTATGACATCACCCACTTCTCCTACATCATAGATGGATGTGTGTAATGATGGTCATATCAGAGTCAAGGTCATCTATAATAGATTTACCATTATTTGCAACAATATTGCAACAAATTCACAGCATCAGTTTAACAGAAAAGAATTTTCAGACCATGGACTGGAATTGATAAGCTCTCAAAGATATTCACTGAATTGAATTAATGGCAGGAGGGTTCTAAACTATTGATTACATCTACCGGTTTTGCGTTGTTTCTATTACCACACTTATAACACAGTCTCATTATGTAGTATAGTAATAGTTTCTTTGGGACTCGTATCTAGCTAATCCTTTTATTTTATTTTTTTAAATAAGAGTGCAGTACAGAATATTGTCTTGCTCTTTTTAGTGACAGGTGAAGTAAAGAACCACCCAATAATGACAGTCAAATGAGTTTCACGCCAATTTGCTATAAATTATTAGGACAGTATGTCAGCTCTTGGGATCAGAGGGCTTTTGATGTGGTTCTTTTAATTGTATGTATGTTGCTTGTGTTAAGTGGAAGAAGTTTAGAATTTTAATACAAGTGGTTAATCATGGTCTTCAAAAGAGTTCACTGTCGTGCAGGGAGAATTAATTAAGCTTTTATATGAATGAAGTTTTAGTAAAGCAAGCTAAACACCACGATGAGATGTAATTTGTGAATTCTGGGCTCTAATAATTACACAATTATACTGTGGGTCTCCCTGTCATAAAAGCATTTTGTTTCATTTTTGCTTTGTATTTCAAACTATCTTCTCAAGATTAATTTGAGAATGAGGACCATGCAAGTGTTAAAAATAGGCAAACTATTGCTCCATAGGCAGGTTCTTGATTTACCATTTCTTTCCTGGCAGAATATATGTAGTTTGCTTTGCCTGCGTATGGAAATCATTGAACTTAGCAGCAGAATAGAGATTTATAAAAATATTAATATTTGATTACTAAGTTATATTATTATTACGATGTCATTTTTTTCAAGTACATTTTGTTTTACCTCTAATGAAATTGCCATTTAGAGAACAAAAGAGGAGAAAATTCCAAGCATATGTCCTGATTTAGAAAGCAGATCTCCATCATACTTTGAATTGTTGGGGTAAAGTTAGAGAAAAAAACAAAATTCAGAAGAAAACAGTAAGAAAACCCTGTCTTTATTTAGATTTTAGGAACAATTAATGGCATTCTTTCATGATGAAAGAAGCGCTTGTACATTGATTCTGTTGGATATTTATTTCAGTCATTGAACTTGAGTCACTCAAACCAGTTGCTAGAATGAGTTGAAAATAACTTTACTGAATTGACTAATAAAGTTCATCACCTTCTGTAATACAGATTTAATGAATTTTGAAAAAAAATTAAAATGGTTTACGTTAGATTTTTATTTACTTATGTTATATTTGCTTTGCATAGTGATTTATAAATGGCTTATGTAAAAGGAAGATGTGTTTCTCAGGGAAGATCATACCAGTAGAGGGAGAGACAAAGTAGAGACATTGGAGTGCAAGTGCACAAGGGTTCAGTGTGGATGGGTCTATCTCATTGTGTTGTATATAATAGACAAGATAGAATTGTAATTTAATGACCAAGGGTTCTAGAGAGCTTCAAGGCAATTTTAAAAAGTGTTCAAGCTATGCATTTGAAAGATCAAAGAGTGGGGTTTAAATTTACTCTAAATCCAATACATATTTTGGTGGCCCATTTTTGGAATAAATAACCAAATTTTATTTTAATTTTGTTGTTATGTATTTTTTTCTCCAAGTACAAAACCTTGTGATCAATTTATCACTCCATCAGACCCTGGTACTGTTTTTAGCTAGTCATTATAATAATCCAGTTGATCATTGGATTCTTATAAATTGAGATTTTATTTCATTATAATGTTCAGAATATACGTTTCAAGACCTACTTCTTTAAAAGTGATGGCATAAGATTATTGGTGAGATTAAGAAAATAAAAATTAATTGCCAGCATTCACATTTCATCCTCATAATTCTCTAGACCCTGAATAAGCTAACCAGTTTATCCAGCAAAATTTAATTTTAGGTAACCTATTTTAATAATTTAAAATGTAATTATTATGGGTACCTCCTATGTACTTAGCACATAATAGGAATTTTAAAGAATCACACACACACACACACACACACACACACACACACAAATTTGATCTAACTCTTGCCCTCAAGGTGACTAGATTAGCATTTGTGAAGTAAAATGAACAGAAATGACCCTGCTAAAGGTGTGAGGGATGAACGAACAACGCCAACATGCTTAGGAAGGAATGATTAAAAATACGTCTTGCTACTCAAACTTCTTGGAAGAGGGCAAGGTTGACTGGGTATTAAATTACTGGTGGGACTGTGAATTCAAGGGGACATGTGTGCTGTTCTCCATCCTCATTCATTACTCTCGTGCTCTTTAAGATTAATTACTGGCACAGGGCCTGTGCCCCCCAGTGACCCCCATTCTCTGTCATTCATGGTACTATGTATGTAATCCTTTCCCACACTGTGCCAGGGTTGTTGTATGTGACCAATAGAATCCAGCGGGAATGATGAATATCATTTGGGAGTGTAGGTCAGAAAAGACACCACGGCTTCTCTTTCTTTACCTCCCCCTTATGTCTCTCTGTGATTGCTTGGTCAAGCCCACAGCCTTATGAGTAAACTACCTTGGAAGTAGATCCTCTGGCCTCAATCAAGCATTTGGATAATTGCAAATCCAGCCAACGATTTGGCTGTGACTTGAAGAAAACTCCAATTCAGAGCCACCTTGCTGGTCTGCGAATGAGTACTGACCCCAAGAAATTTCATGACTTAATTTTTTGTTGTTGTTTTAAATTTTGGAAAATTTTTACCTAATGATAGGTAACTACTACTGAGCCAAATGCTATCTAGCTTTTGGTATTAACTGGTGTATCTAGCTAAAAATTCCACTTGGTCAGAAACATTGGATTCTATACTTTCTAAGTCCACTAAGGGCAAAGATAATTAGTAATTAAAAAGCATTCTTTTGGCTAGTAGGCTCTATAGTGAAACAAATGCAATCACTGTCCACCTAAGTCATGATGACAGTTACTATCTGTGGGGAATTGTTTTTAACATAATGCAGATAATTGAGGGAAATTGAAGATCTTTTAAAAGGGGCCTACGTACATTTCCAAGTTAGCAATACCTATAAAGCAATACCTCAGTAATACAGTCACTTATCTGGAAGCAAGTATGCTCTGGGGACTTCATGAAACGCTGCTCAAATAAGGCACTGTCTTTTTTCATCTTCAAATAATTCTGTGATGTAAGTGCTATCACTCTTATTGTTTACATGAGCCAGGCAAACTAAGATGTGATCGAGAATTATCTGGGAATTTTGCTGAAGACTAATTTAGCGGGAGCAAAGTCCTGCATTTCTAATGTTCTCCCAAATGATGCTGCTGCTTCTAGCTACAAAAACCAGATTTTTGGGAAATGGAGAAGATGTAAACAATTTACTGAGGTTTCAGAGTGGTTGGTGCCTGTCCACTGAAGGTCAACCTTGTTCCAGAACTTTTTATACGTTTCTCTTGAGAATTTCTCTGTAAAGACAAACGTTACTATCCCCATTTTCCAAATGAAAAAACTGAGAATCTCACAGAATGAACATTATAAAATTAATTTTATATATTTTTCTCCAGGGAGCACAGTTATTTAATAAGAAGCTGAGCTATAATTTGAATACAAGTCATTATAAGGACAAACTTTACATTCTTTTTACTCTGTCCAAAATAGCAAGAGCAATTAAATTTCGGAATTTTTTTGGAAAAATTCATAATCTAAAAAATAAAATATAATAAGGTCATGGTGACACTTACCTTAGGCCCAATTTTATTTCTGTATGGTAATGTGCCTCAGAGGGTTGTTTTGGTCAAATATTTTGGGGATTCCCTGCCCTTGTTTTCATTTCTATTTATTGTGTCATTTAAAATGGGGTAGGGGATAGTTATCAAGAATTTTTCTCAAAATGATACACCGAAAAGAAAAAAACACCACCAAACAGATTATTTTCATGGGGATGCCAGCTGGGGAGACGGGAACATACGCTTGTATTCAGGAAAAGTTTCATAGGATGTAAAAAGAAACCATCTGCTTTTCTTTTTTGTTCTTGTTTAAGAACAGCTTGTGTTTGCAACTCACAATTTAAAACATGGTAATAACCTACAGGACTTTGTGAAGCATGAATCGTACTGCTTTTTTCTCATTTTCTCCTGCTAATTTTTTTTCACTCTGTGTTTGGAGAAAGCAGAATGCAAAAAAGATATTTGCATGTTGCAACTTGGATAATAAAATTCTTCTGATCACGGCCTGAGTCTGCCTTTTTTACGTTTTCTGGGCATTCCAGGATCCTGAAATGAAACCCAGCCAATATGAATCAAATGTAATGCTCAGCTTAGCTGTAAAAACCCCCAGGCTAAGACTGGCTGTGCGTACCTCCTGCTCATCAGACACAGAGCAGCATTCCTACGACCTGCTTTATCTGCGGCAGCACCTGGGAAGGACTAGGAAATTGTTTTGGGGAAAAAAATTTCAGTTTTATATGTTTACACTTCTCATTAGCATTCATCTCTGAGACTTTGATGTGTGCCTCTTTCCCTGTGGAAATTTTCTTAATTCAGCCCTCCTTAAGTGCAAACCAGTGCAGGCGCTTACTGTCTCTCAAAAAGAAGGTGCAGGGTTTCTAGTAGAAAAGGTACTTGAGGACCTTGTAGGACCAGCAACCAGATAAGAGTGCATAGCGGTTAAGATTAACTAGACTGGCTGACCACCTGGGCATTGTGATTTCCACCTTGTAGTTCTGTGACTTCAGAGAGGTACTGGACTTTCTGGGCCATAAACCTGCAAATCTGTAAGATGTGGGTAATAGTAACCTCCGAGACTTAATTATGTGAGTTCAGCGTGTTGATTAAACATGCTTAAGATAATTTCTTGAACACAAAGAAGAACTTACAGGAAGCATCAAGACATATGGGAGGTGATTCTCGACTATAACAATACCTTGTCACGTTTTCGTACAAGGTAAAAATCCCCCATCCCCCTACAGAGTATGTATTTAATTGATGTATATACACACACAAAGTGGAATAAAGATATATAACTGTATGGTAAATATATAAATGAAGAAAAATGTACTACAGTAAAACACACATTGCCATAATGCTCTTCCAAATACTCGCCCTTGCTTCAAGCACAGTTTTCCTGTGATTCTTACCCCTCACTGAAGCAGTTCTGGAATTCTTTTCCATGAGTATCTTTAGTTGAACTGCTGTGTTTGCGTTGATGCCCTGATTTGATTTAAAATGTTTAATGTTCATGATCGTTTGACTTTGGGCAAGTCCCAGGGTACCACATCCAGTGAATAAGGTAGATGAAAACACACCCTAGTATTTTTTCAACCTGGCAGTGACATTCACCGGATTTTTGATCACAGATTATAAAGCACTCACTAAAGAAGACTTTCAGAACTGCTTTAGAAAGTGGCAAAAAAAAAAAAAAGTGGCAAGAAGGTGGGATAAATACATTTGAAGCAAGAGGCAGTATTTTGAAGGGGTTTAAGAGCAATATGTCTTTTATTGTAATACATTTTTAAAATTCAAAAACTATGTATTTGATCATCTCTTGTATGCACATCATTTTATACATGTAAAACTGCACCCGAAATTTATCACACACTTTTCAAACAGGGATTGTAAAGTTTACCCCCAGGATTTCTCAACCTTAAACCTATTGACGTTTTGGGCCAGATACGTCTTACGTCACAGGGGCTGTCCCATTCATTATGTTTTATGTAGCATGGAGTATATTCTGCACACGTCATGGCCTTTCAATACTAGATGCCCGTAGCATATTCTTCCACTGCTCAGAAATGTTTCTAGATATTTCCAGGTTTTTCCTGGGAGTCTGAATTTGATTATTTCCAAGTCAATTGATCATGCACATCTTTAAAATGTATAGTATTTGTGATCCTAAGTTCTGATAAGGAGAAAACAAGGAATATACAGACATCTTTGGACATCCCAGGGGAAATTGTTTACTGTTGCATCTGTACATAGGTTCCAAGGAACAAATTTACAAACTTTATTCTGTGTGTGTGTGCGCAGCAATGCAGATGAGCTAAGTTTATTTGAAATGAATCATTACTAAGTCATTAAGCACTGAATTCTCTCTTTGTATGAACTTCCTTCAAATTAAGATATTGTCTTCTTAATAAATGGTGGATGGAGTAGCTCAGGCTACTGGATTGTCTGTAAGACCAGAGATTCTTGGAAAAATTGCAAGTTTACAATTTTTTGTAGTGATTTTTGAAATACTGAATGTTTTAACAGCACATCTTGGAAGTGGCTCTAGATTCCTTATCAGTTTGTGACTTTCAGTACAGTATTTATTAGCTTTTCTAAAGATTATTTTCCAATCAATTTTCAAGCTTCTACTTCTTAAATTATTTTTCATAATTCCTGTTTATTCATATCTAAGTAGTTAATTGACTTTTTTGTCAAGTTCAACAGTAGTCAACGCAAAATTTGATTTTTTTTACATGTTTAAATGAATCATGCTAGGCAAGCTAAGTGAAAAACAAAATTGTAGTCGAGACAGTATAGTATTGTGCTTTGGATTAATGTCTTGTTTTCAGCAAACTTGGCAATGATAGACAAAATATGAGAAATACCAGAAAAGACATGGCAAAGCCTGGAGACAGGCTAATATCTTCTCACAATAGGCAGCTGGTCTGGATGCCAGCAGCCACAGCAGTTAGAGGCACCTCTGGGTGAGGGGTTGGAAACCAAAATCATACTTGCTAAAATACTAAGAACTGCCCAAGATACAGCACAACAAGATTTATTTGTTTGTTTGTTTTTTTATTTATATGAAAGACCAGTAATGCTTGATGAAAACTGAGAGGTCCCAATCCCAGTATTTCTATATTAAAAGGTAATGGTAATAAAAAGATAAAATCATGATTCTCATACAGATACAAAATGAACATGTGTTACAGATTTGATTTAACTTATTATTAATGAGGGAATCTGTGCTAAAGATTTGATTTAACTCATTATTAATGAGGAAGTCTGTAAAAATGTTTCCCCTGGTTTGAACAAGTCAAAGACAAGTTTATGTCAAGTTAAAGAACATAGAAATACATTTACAAATAGAAGATGCAAAACAGAATTTTCCATTCAGGGTAGAGGGGCGATTCGATTAAATCTTCATGGATCAGAATTTTCCTGTCAATGGGCAAGAATTATTTTGCACTGCTGCCAATATTTAAAACAGATAGAGTTGTAAATCGGCTCCAGGGCAGTGAAAAGCTAGGCTCAAACGACCCAGAAGAGAGTGTTCAAAAGTGAAGGTGGGCAGAACTGCACCATGTGTGGTCGGCTGCCTGCTTTGCAGGTAAAGTTTGTTTGAACAGGGCCGCACCCACTATTGTGCCATCCACAGCTGCGTCCAGAGACCACAGGATCTCAGACCCTGGAATGCTTACCAACTGGCCCCTGCAGGTCCCACGGGCCCATTCCTGCTCCAAACATTCCTCTGCTGGACATATTTTCTCTACATAAATAATAAATTTCCAGAAGAGAGAAAAGGATGAATAAAGTTGTAGAGAAGCACTATTTTAAGGGAAAACTTAATGCTTTTTTTTCTAAGATGAAAGCAAGAAACAAGTCTTTAAACCAGTATTTCACCATGAACACAAGGAGATACCAAAATCTAGATTTGCCCCAGACGCATCATAGATAAACTGTAGGACATTAACAAAGGCAGGAAAAAATAAGAGAAAGGAAGAAAATACGAAAAAGTAAAGGGAAACATGTTAAATCATCGAGAATGAAATTTGGATTTGAAGTAACATGGAAAATATTTCACATACATTATCTGATCTGAATAAATAATTATTCTAGGAGCTAGTACTGATTGTAACACCAGCCTTTACCAGTGAAGAATTTGAGATCAGTGTCAAAAGCTCGTGGAAGTGGTAGAGCTAAATCTGAACTGAGTTTATAGACAGAGGCTTGAGTGCATCCTTTCTATAACAAAAGACCAGATTTTTAAAGGGTGACACCTGATCCTCAGTCGTAGCATACAGGATAAGAAGCGAGCTAGAGTGTCAGGCTATGAGGACACCTTGGCAGTGAAGAAAGAGACACGCAGGCTTTGGCAGCCGGGAGCCTGCTGCAGATCCCAGATCAGACAAGTGCCAGTACAGATGGAGAAGGGAAGGCGTTCGGTTCGGCGGAGATGGGGCTGAAGGTCAGATCGGACTTTGTAGGGTGCACAAAGTGTTTTGTGTTATTGTAAGAGCAATGAGAAGATGTAAAAGCCTTGAAAAGAACAAGAGGATGAGTGACGGTCTCAATCACAGTTTCGAAAAAGCTTTTGGGCTACAATGTGAAGAATAGTTTGGAATGAGGGCAGTACGGATGTAGGGAAGCTAGTTAGAAAGATGCTAATGTGCAACAGCTAAGATTATTATGTGCTCAAAGGGAACTTCTGAGCAAATAACAATAAGAACTTGTAGTATTCATATGGGAAGTGGAGGTCCTGGGACATGGGTGAGATTATTTCCGTGTGGAATCGGCTGTTTCCCTGGCTTGTTCTTCCCTTCGTATTTCATGGTGTTTGGCCTTATTAGTAGATGGAATCACCTTCTACTTTTCAGGGTGCCTGAATTCCCAAGGTGCTTGAACACGATGCTGTGTTTGATTTTCTTTGTTTTTCACACAGATGTGCTTCTTAGCTCTATTATAGCACCATTCACATTGAATTATGTTATTCAAAGCACCCCACCTTTCCAGCTAATGGGAATCAACCCCTCGGAATGAAGACCTTGTCAGATTCCCCTTTGCCTCCTCACTGCCTCAAGGTGTGGACCAAAAATAGCCCTTCAATAAAAGATGTGGAATAAGTGAATGAGATTCAATTATGTGGAACGGATCATTTTCTTCTGCCAATTTTAGTAGCTCTCTTCAATTACATGTTTCTAGACTCATGCTAATTCTCACATCTTAGGAATTAAAAGCCTTCTGTAATAATCCTATCATTCATTTAAACCAATAATGTTCCTTACGTAGAATATATAGGCCAATATGAATGTTTTAAATAACACAAATACACTTGAACTGTGTTACCAACATTACCTCAGTATCACAATGACAAATTAATAATGACTCTGGCCCACAGTATCTCACATTGTGAACTCTTTAGACATGACTTGTTCATCTATATTTTCCTCCACGACTTGCTAACCTGACCTAGACAAGACCTCTCTAAAGCCTCAATTTCCTTGTCTATAATATAGAGCTGATAGTTATCCACTTTGAGTTTGTAAGGATTGAGACAGCATGAATTATGTGCATCCGTATATTGGGTAGAAAGGTAATAAATCTCCTATGATTATTTTTATTTCCACCCTTTTATTGTTGTTTTGCCCTATGCATTCCCAGTCATGCCATAGATGACCTAACTGACCTTGTTTCCTTTTTAATTTTCTTACTTGAATTACTGAATCTCTCCTAATATTTGCCTTTTCTGCATCAAGATAGAATGAAATCAGAAGGCTCACTACTTCATATCTTGTGAATATTTTCATTTTAAAATACCACACACTGTTTTTTCAAGGGGGAGGAATTGAAATGTCTCTAATTTTTCTAACCTGTCCATTGTAACCTCTTTCCTGCCTTGCATTAAAGTCTGCAGATGGTGCGGAGCTTCTGCCTCCTCCAGCCTGTTCTGTCAAATGTGTTCTTACCCACAGAAACTGGGTAGCACCCGCCTGGTGATGAGCCGGAAACAATAAAGCCTTTTATTCCAGGCGTCGCTTTGTAGGGCTGGCGCTTCTGAATTTAGGATCGATAGATGTATTCATTATTCTCTCCTCATCATCTCGCTTCTCCCCCACTGGCTCTGGACTTCCTTTAATCGTTCACTTTGCATGAGTCTCCATTCTCCCGGTGTAATTTTAATAGGCTATTATTTTGAGTCCTAGGTGAGACTTTCTTGCATTCCAATCCCCAGTAGCAATTTTGTGGGCCCTTGTTGCTTTCAATTGTCAGATGAAACGCATTTGAAGGTAAACATTTTAATAAAGCGATGCCCTTCACCTGGGTGGTGACAGTAAGTGGGAATGAATGCATTAGCAGACCTTGTCTTCGTTTCCGGTTCTCAAACGTATCGTGTGGTACGTTATCCAGCTTTGTTTTCAGAGTGTCATATTAAGGACCTGAAGGGCCCTTGCCCTCTAAATTAGAATTTGAGTGTCTTTTTATTCTGAACCCTCCTGGAATTTGTGTCTCTACTAACATTATTTCGTAGATGTAAACAAGGCAGAAGAAAAGGAGCACTCGTGTATCTGGGTGAACAGTAACACGCTGACCAATTTCTTAATTGAACTTGAGGGCTTCTCAAAAGTGAATGTGTAAGTGACTCCCTAAGAAAATGTGTTAAAATGTGACTTGTGATCCAGCGGCCTGGGCATCGAATTCTGTGTGTCCAACTCGTCCTCCCTAACGTGTCCCCCGTGATGTCCACGCTGCTGGGCTTTGGCTCTAATGCACCTGGGAAGACTTCATCCTAACTCCTCCTCCTGCCTGCTGGGCTTTTCCCCAACCATGATGCCACTCAGAGGATGAGGAAAGACGACCAGATTTGAGAACCGTATTAGTTTCCCGTGGCTGTCAAACCAAGTCACCACGGTCTGCTTGGGTTATACCAGCAGATATTTGTTGTCTAACAGTTTTACAAGTTAGATGTTTTAAACTGAAGTGGCAGCAGGACTTTCCTGAGGCTGTGTGACAGAGTCCATTTCTGGCCCATTGCAGCTGCCGGTAGCTGCCAGCATCATTCCAAACTCTGCCTGTCTCCATGGCCTTCTCTTCCTCTCCTTGTCCCCTTCTCAGTGTGTCACTTTTAAGATGAATTGTCATTAGGCCAACCCACATATTCCAGGATGATCTCATCTCTAGATACTTAATTTAGCTGCATCAGAAAAGATTCTTTCTAAGTCAAGGTCCTATTAACCTATTCTGGGATTGGGATATAGACATATCTCTTGGGAAGGAACCAAAAGGTCCATCGCAGGATCCGTATGACATTCAAAATGTCCCATTTAAAGCAGATATCTTGCAATTCTAAATAGAAAAATCCTTACTTTTAGAAACACTATTGATATAGAATGATATCATTGCCTTCTTGGGTGCCAATGTCCTGTGAATATCTGTAGAGGACTTCCTGCCGTGTGTGTCTCTAGGGGAGACTGGAGAAGACTACAGTGTATTGTGATGTGTTAAATTCAAGGAACAAAATAAGTAGGGGAGGAAGGAAGAAGTGAGGCTAAAAGCCAAAGGCAGTAGAAACTACTACAACCCGGAAGGACCTGAGTATGCGACTTTTGTCACGTGAGTCAACCAGTCTCCACCGAGTCTTCTCTGACTATGTAGGGACGCATGGGTTGCCTGCACAGTGTAACTCAGAAGGTCTGAGAGATGGCCTGAGACCGCATGTCCCAACAGCCCTCTCACGGACCGTGCTGTGAGGAGAAAGGCCTTTGGCTGCTTGTCGGTAAGAAACACAGGCAAAGTCATGACTGGCTTGAGTGTGCATTGTTGGAGAGCAAAACCACTGTATCTGTGAGAACTCGGAGAGGGTGTGTGTCTCTTCTCCAGGCTCCCTTCAAAATTCTAATCTAGCCTGCCAGTCTTCGGACTTCTCTGAGGAATCGCTATTTTTATACACAATTTTCATGTTCATCACTTTGGGCAATCAAACTATAAAACTGTAGATCAACTGATTGACAGACCAACTGAATTATATATATAGTATTTGATGTGTCATTGTTTAGCTTCTGATGGGTGGGTCGTTCGTGACTCACTTATATGCTGAGCAGATCTGTTACTCCCTTTGTATAAAATAGTAACCATGAAGAACACTGACAGGGACAAACTGAGGAAAAAAGCTTAGCAATTTAGTGTTAAGTGTTAAGCTCACTCGCATTTTGTTTTACACAGCACTCCAAATGGGTAGTTGCTCATAATGCACCATGTGAACACGGAAATGAAACATTCCAAGGGCTATTAACTACTCCACCAGAGATCTTGGAAGATCACTGCAGTGTTACTTAGTGTCGATGTTTATATAATTCCGGGGCAGAAGGGCAAATTTGCCATGCTCAGTGGTCCTCAAACGCACACTGGCTTACATGAGTGTGGCTTAATGACCCGTTGCTAACAGACAGTGGAGTCGCCTTACGAAACAAATGGTGACAGGAAAGAGGACAGAGTAGAGTAGTTGACTTTTAATATATGATACATCAAAAGAATTTTTTGTTAGTAGAACCAGGAGTTACCATGGTATTATCAGCTTATTTGTTTGCTAGCGTGGAGTTAAATTGGTCGCGTAGTTAACAATGCACCATTGTTCTGTAGTCAGAGTCTGCTGTGAGTTTAGATTAATACATCCTACCCTGCTGCATCCTCTGAACAATGCCAGATAATCTGTAGAAGGCTAAAAGACAGAGCTGAGGCATCCCGAGAGAGCACCGCTATCCCTTTGCACATATGATCTTCATCTTGAGATTGCAAAGGCTGCAAACATTGAAGTAAATGCAGTGTCCCAAGGGATGTATAATGAGCAGTCACAAGAGATGTGGGAAATACAGCGACTATGTTTGCAACACTCTATGCCGAAGTTAGAGAGCTGTACCTTAGTATTTCACTGTAATGGAGTAATGAGAATATGATTTAACAGACAGAAGAAATAGTGCCATAATACAGCCAGATATTTCACAAGAAAGCTTTATTACCTAATGCTGAGAACCAGTTGAATGTTTCTGAAAAGCCTTGCAAAGTGATCCTACCCATACCGATGAGAGCGTCATCCTCTGTAACCCTCAGAAGGGACCCAGCTTCAAGGTCTATGGGGTCTATGGCTGAGCTGTGGACTTTGTGAACTTTATAAAGATGATAGAGTGATGGGGTTGAAATAGATAGAAGAATTTTGGTTTCTTTACTTCCATTTGGGTTGATTCAAAGAGATTTTTCTTGAAGCAAGTAAAGAGTAAAAAATCAGAAGCAAACTGTATCACTAAATCCAGTATGCAAGTTATGAAGATTAACATCAAATGCAGATAGAAAAAGGTGAGCCAGTGCACATGACTGTTTACCTGAGTGTTTTACTCCAAATTGCCTTGTAAAACAAATGGTGTTTTAAAGCCTAATGTCTCCCCTTGATTGGTGATCTGATTCCAGGCCTCCTGGAAGACTGATTTAGGAGGAATTCTGAGGCTGGTGGTGAGTTCACTGAGAAAGAGTGTTGTGATCACTTAGCAACGTCCACTTGGCTATGAGAAGGGAGTAGAGACAGCCTGTGTTTCATATATGGCCAGGGATGGTTAGTATTAATTCTTAGTGGGATTCTTTTACTTGAACATATATAAAGAAAACTGCAAGAGTTTCTGGAGGATCCTTAAGCCCTCTCCGTTGAAGGAGAACTAAATATACTTTATTAATCTTGTGACAATAAACCTGAGATATACAGATCACATGAAAAACACAAAACTGATTCTTGACTTTAGCAATGGATAATTCTCAGACTCTTGCAAATCCTTAAATGGGAAAATTCCATCAGAGCAGTTCATGCGAGTCACTGCAACAGCAAAAGCAGCGAGACAACACCGAGCAAATTGTTCTCACAGATCAGTGATAACAGTGTGCTCGTGGGCCTCGGAAAACTCCGATGTCAGTTTGCGCTCTGTGGTGAGCAGAGTGTACCGCGAGATGCCTGCACCCCCCAGACTCAATCAACCCGAGTATATATTATGTTACATGGCAAACAGGACTTTGCAGATTTTAAGGTTCAGAGTCCTCAAAGTTGGAGACTGTCTAATTAGTCACTGGGCTCAGCCTAACCATACAAGCCTTCTGCTGGCTGGAACCAAATGCCGCAGAAGAAGTCAGAAGAGTGAGGGGCGACGTGAAAAGCTTAGGCATAAGTGTGGCAGTCACTAGGAGGAAATGCCATCCCCCTGGTCACAGGCGGCAAGAGACAGGGACACGGCCCTGGAAGCGCAAGGAGTGGAGTTCAGCCAACATTCTGGGTAAGCCTGAGAGTGGAATCTTCACATAGGCTGGCGCAGCCTGGCCAGCAACTTAGCTTGGCCGTGGGAACTTCGGCTGAGAACAGAACTGGGTCACTCCATGCTGGCTTCTGACTTGTGGAACGATGGATAATAGAATGATATTGTTCAAACTGTTTAATGAGCAGAAATTTGTTAATACACACATCGACAGTTGAAATTGACATCTTAAAGCCTTGAAACCCAATTGGGCAAATCATATGAGTCAGATTAAGCCCTAATGTTGGTGCCTTAACATGTTCCATTACTCATGGCCAAATGCAGGCCAGGAGACTCCTTGATGGCTCTCCTTCATGGGTGAACCCAAAGGGTGAAGCCCCTCTTTCCTGTACTTGGAATTCCTAGCTGCTACAAAGAAGAGAGAGTGTGTCTTGCCATGCAAGGACATCAAAAAGCAGGTCTGCCGTGGTGGACACCACTTCCTCTGATATCTCATTGGCTGGAATCTAATCACATGACTCCAATCCATGACTCTATAGGACACTGGGAAATTTACCTTTTCTGTGTGTTGAGGAAGAAGAAATGTGTTTGGAGAGCACTGAACCACCCCGTCACAAATATGTTCATTTTCTTTTTCTTTATTTCATTTTTCATTCTTTATTTTCCCATTATTGAGAGATTGAAGCAAGGAAGAATACAATAAGCTATATCCTCAACCCTTTTTTCATTTTATAGTTTTGAGAAAGATCTCGTAAGTTCCTTGTTATGGTTTGTGTCTAGATGTCCCCCCAAAGCCTCATGTGGTAAGAGATAGCTGGATCTAGAGTGTGTGATTACTAAATTGATCCATTGATGGTTTGGCATCGTTCTGCTGGGATCAAGGATGTGAGACTGAGATTGGGGGAGGGAGTGCGGGCCGCCCTGGGGGCAGGCAGCCTAGATAAAAGATACAGGAAGAAGCTAACTAGCTGCTTGTTTGCATTGCTTATTTGCATACATTCCTTGCAATTCCTTACTTTACTTTGCGGCTGGCCGGCTGCCGGTCTGCCATGCCAGCCCGCCCCTCTGCCATGCCGCCCTGCTTTGGATCCAGCGGACTATAGACTGAAACCTCTGCAGACTGTGAGCTAATAAACCTTTCTTCCCCTAACTTTGGGTGTCAAGTATTCTGTCCCAACAACGAGAGAAAAGTAACTAAAACATTCCTAAATTGCCCAGGATGGGCTCAGTCCTCCTGCCTCAGTCTCCCAGAGTGCCAGGATTACAGGCATGTACTGCTGATCCTAGTTACAAATGCATTCTTTAAAGACTTGGTTTTCTTCAGTACCTAGAGGTATTCCATTATTGGGGAAGCATAGCTGCATTTAAATAAAAGAATTTT